>CANTFL010000425.1:0-12095 GCA_947650285.1 Hyaloperonospora brassicae | reverse complement strand
TCGATCAACTAATGCAGCGACACCGTCTTGTGGGTTAAGAATGTAGGGATGGATAGGCTAATCTGTATTCGGCCGATAGGGCTTTGGCAAATGAGGGGGTGGTAGGCCTTCCACGAAGACATCGAGCGTCCATCCGGGTCAAGAATCGTAAAACCTGCTAGGCCATGCATGTCGTTCGGACACCCCATTCTTGGAACACGATACACCACAGCGCAGCACCTATAAGGTGATCGACACGGAAGGGATACAGAAGCCGGGGAAACTCAACTTGTCGACGAACGTGCTTCTGCAGTCGGTAAAAGAATATCTACGAATCGAGTGCGAGTCAAGTGCGTCGGAGTGAGTGAGAAAGTGAGATATTTTTAGGTACGCTTACGACCAACTATATCCCGTCACTCGGCAACAAGGTTACCGGGGTGACTGCCACTTTATATAACGGGTTCTGCCGTATACCATACCTTGTCCGAATATAATATTCTAACCATATTTTAGGGTACAAAAACGGTATTATACCGTGCCCATTAGTATACCATAAATTGTTATGGTAAAAAATCGTTTTTAAACAATTATTGCCTTAAATAAATGGTTGGTAGAGGTTACTTAATAGAGCCCGTTCACCCTCCATACGTTTAAATCACTAGATATAAAGCTCTCTTCGCATTAAAGACCTTCATCCTCTTGTGCACACCATGGCACCCAGGCGCGTTTCCAAGACCAACCTCGAGAAGCGGGAAGTGATCGAGTGGATCGAAAGTCCTGGTGGTGGGGTTCCTACGCGCGCATTGAAGCACTTTCAAGCGGAGCGAAGGTGGCTAGTGTCAGGGGCCCAGATTCGCTACTGGTGAAAAAAACCGCGAAGCCATCAATAACTCCCCGGCGCTGCAGCTGCGTGTGACAGGTGGCGGTAGACACCCACGGCTTGGCGAGGTAGAGGAAGTCCTGTTTGATAGATCATTTTCCTAAAATCGAAAAAGGAAGAGGTGTCGCGTCAGTGGATTTAAGTATCCGCACGCGAGCTCGCTAAAGATGAGCTGGACGACTATAACTTCTGAGCATCGGACAAGTGGCTCGCTCGCTTCATGACTCGCTGTGGCCTCTCTCTCCGACGGACGACCATCCTCACCGTATTAAGTGACGACGACTTCACTGCGCGTGCCGTGCAATTTCTTACGTACCTCTCATCAAAGAAGAGAGAGCTCAACTCCAGCGGCACGCTCCTGATGAGTGAGACGGCAGTATTCTTTAAAGACCCGCGGCGCGACACTGTTGCCTTTACCGGCACACGTCATGTCGTTTTGCGAACGACAGGGTTCGCTTCGATACGGATCGCTGTTGCGTTTACCGTCACAGCCACGGGGACAAAGCTGCCACCTCTTTTGATCTAAAAAAGCGCGAAAAAAAACGATCCAGAAGAGTGGCGCGTGTTACGTTGCGTATCAAGAGCGTGCCTGGATGAACAGTGAGCTTCTCATTAAGTGTATCGACCAGATGTTTCCAGCGCTTCTGAACTTCTTTGACGGCAAAGGGGTCGTGTGGGACTCGACGTGAGCGCATTTAGCGAAGCACGTCAAGGCGAAGTGCTTCAGCAAGAAGATCGATATGATGGTTATTTCTAAAGGTCTAACGCCGTACCTGCAGGCAGGGGACATCGGAAAATTAAAGTCGTTTAAAGATTGTCTATCGAGCGTGATTGACGACTGGAAGAGATCTGATCGGGTGCAGTACACCTAGAAAGGAAAATCGCGGCCAATGATCGTGGAGGAGGTGGTGGCGTGGGTCAGCAATTCATGGAAAGCTGTCCCCAACGATGTTGTCCGCAAGTCGATTGCCGCATCTGGGTTCGCTGTAAATTACCGCGACTGGCACCCTGCCAAGCGCGACGTGTACGGTGGCCTCTTACTGAGTAAATGGGTGGGTACTGACGAAGAACCCCCTGATGATGCAGATAGTGCTGATATTGAAGATGAGTTTGACTATCTAGTCCCTTTATAGGGGCTTTTCATTATTGTGTTTGCAGCTCTTTTCCTATATGCATTGCAATAAATCTGAAATAAAAGGACTTACGTGGCGGTTCTAGATCCATCCAAGGCGGGTCCTATTTGTCTGATCGCTGCTAAGTTTAAATTCGGGCTATTTGTGTATCTGACAGCCTGCTAAACCACTTTACCACTGCCGTCGTTTATTATCCGAGAGAATATTATTAGAAACATGTGAATTTATAGTGTACCCTGCCTAATACAATACCCTTTTTAAAAATTAGGGTATAATAGGGGAATTAAATACGGTAAATTTATCGGCAGAACCTGTTACTAGCTGGCACTAGGTGTTGATCATCAGAACGCCTGCGCGCAGACTCCTATCGCGAGATGATCAGGTTCCCCGGTGTCAGTACGGCTCCCTGTATGACGTATTGGCCGGGTTTAGAGGTCTCCAACCAATGATTGACATCAGGTTAAAGAAAGGTCGTAGCCTCCTGGACTAGAATGGGGTTAGAAGAAGCGTGCGCTGGACCGAAGCTCCTGTGTCCATAGCGATATTCGCCAGTCGGTCCGCCATTTTGTTGTAGGTGCGATAATGATGTCCCCAGCTGGAAAAATGGATATCGTTAGCGATGGCGCTTGCTTCGGTGAATAACTGCACCAAGTGTTGCTTGCGTGGAGGATGTCGTGTTTGGAGTTTCGCAAACACAAGCGCACTGTCCCCAATGACATGCAGGGGTAAGTAGTCGCTGGTCTTTGCTTGCTGAAGACCGTGTAAGAGCCCTCAGTATTCAGCAATTTTGTTAGTAGTATCGGCAGAGGAATAGGCCACGCTCGCTACCCACAGAACGCATGCGGCGTGCGTCGGAACGTGGAGTCGAACGATAACAAATCCAGCTCTGCCTGGACCTGGATTTCCGCGAGATCCTCTATCGGAAAAGAGGAGTTAGAGCACTCCTAGGCACCGTTCGATAGGACGTATGTTCAGCAAAGGAGGTTCGTCGTAGCAGAGGAGGGTATCAGCCAAGGCCGACCTTACCTGCGCAAACATTTGCCCGTCCTCCCCCATGTTGGGCTGGTAGGTTGATCCAAGAATTCTTTGAACCGACATGCAAAAGATAGTCTTGGTCCTAGCTGTGTGAACATACTATAATAGAGACGGGCCTTCCATGCGGCGGAGGCGCTCGACCCAGATGGCATGAAGTGTCGTTGATACGTCAAAACGTCACAGCTCTCGAGCTGCCGGAAAGACCGCAGCCTTTGCTATCAATAAATCTGCCCCTGTGTTCGTAGATTGCTTGAAAACAACTCAGGCCTTGTGTGGATTCCCCGGGAGGGCCAGTCCAAACACCCAGACATGCGAGTAATCCTCCAGGAAAGTACCAATCCGTCGCCACAGATCAAGGAGATATTTCCAGTGTCGACGCGCGCTAGGGTATGTCCAAAAGATATGTCTTGCCAGAGCTAAACCAGCACCTACACACTCAGGGACGGGGCACGACAGATCTTGCTTCGCCCAATTCCAGAGCGGGAAGCTGTTACTCTTTAGCCGATATATCGTCTGAGCGCTGGTCGGAAAGGACGCACGAGTTCGTCGATTGTTTCTACACTTGATCAATGGTGAACCTTCCAATATTACGTGAAAGTCCGCCTTTGCAACTTGTACCTCTAGAATTCTAGCTCCTACATTATAGCGCCGCCGGGACATAAGCTGTTTAAGTTTTTTTCGATGTGGATGCCACCGTCGACGACCGGCCCATAGGTGGGCAACCCACGTGAGCATCAAATACGCGCCAAAGTGGACAGGAGTCCCACTGGATTAGGACGCGGCGATATCGCACGCCGTCATCGATGAGACGGGTTGCAACTCACATTCCATACTAGTATCGAAATGCAGGAGAGATGTACCTTCACGAGTGAGAAGCCAGTCATGGAATTGGTACACCTTCGTTGAGTACGAAATTAGGGACCCAGGTTCCAGCGCTCGATAGATCAGAGACGGGAAATTGTAAAGAAGTGCGAGTCTGAAGGACCCGAAATGCCGTCTCTTCACCATAGACTGGGTCGCCATGTCACGCGTGGGAGAGAAAAAGACAATGCCAGTCTTCAAAATTCGATAAGACATTGACTATCCAACGTTAGTCAAACCCAGGGCAAAGGCGGCTCCGTTCAATGTGTAATCCGTACCCCGTCGATCTCGCAGCCACGAAGATCCTTGAGCGTGGCGTGGACAAGCCATCGGTGATCAAATCGCCCCGACGCCGCAACTTCAGCACGCATCCTGGCGCGCAGTCGACCATCAAGCACCCTCCGAATCTCAACAATGACACTAACGTCGTCATTATAGGCTAATGCAGCTATCGATGTAAAAGAGACGGCACATCTGCAGAATTTCCTGACCGCGCCTTGGCGAGGGTGCCGAGCCGCAGAAATTCCAACAATGTCGGACCCGTTTTGCAATAGAGTCTCTCGATATCGAGGATGCTTGTATTCAGTCCAACAAGGCGTGATGTAAGCCGAACCTGACTCGCTCCATCCCCACGAGTAATCACCAATTAGTAAGTCCCTAGACGAAAGAGTAGCTGCCCAATGTCCAATTTCTATAGCTGGCATAGTCATCAATTCCGTCCGAATTCAAGGCACCGCTAGCCTTCCCTCAGGGATTAATATAGAAACTATCTAAGGAGAGACCCACGGTCGGGACCGCTTGACATCAAGGACACCCCAGAAAAATTCAATAATCAACCTTTGCAGTCTGGTAACCAAGGCGGGAGGAGGCCAACAGTGACGTGCTAGGAACGTTATTTTGGGGACAGCAATTGCACCGGCGAGCTGAGCCCGTTGTTCCACCGGGTGCGTCTTCTCCCGTGCTAATACAAGTCGGCTCCAGGGAGATCGGATGCACTTATTTTAGTTATTGGCTACCGCAACCTGTTGTCGCGCCAGAACACCAAGATGCCGGCAAGCTTCGCCGGGGGCCAGCAGAGTGAGATCACAGGTGCTCACAGGTTGCGCTTATCCGCGCGGCTCCAGCTCGAGGACCATTGATTTAGCTCGATTTATCCAAAGACCTGACGCGCGAGCGAAGTCATCGAGAAAAGCGATAACAAACAAAATTGTAGATTGATCGCGAAGGTATACAGCAGTATCATTGGCATATCCCAAGACTTTGAGCTCAGTTGTCCGCTCGCCAGATGTGATAGGTACACCACGAATGTCCTCCCGTGCTTGAAGCACCCGATAGACACTATCGAGGGCGAGAATAAAGAGTAGTGGCGCAAGGGGACAACCTTGCCGGATTACACAAGAAACGGCTCGTCGACTCGAGCGATATCCATTGACAAGAAAATGTCACGTGGTATCGCGGTGTAATGCTGCCACGACGGATACGAAGTAGGGTGACAAATTAAGCCACGTCAGCGCCGAAAGTAAATATGAACGTTGCAATTTGTCGTACGCTTTTGCAAAATCGAGAAGCAGAACAATTGCTCCATGCAGAGTCAAGTGAACCAGAGCTTGTTGTGTCAAGCGAGAGACCAGCACCTTTTTGTAGCGGAGCTACACAGCTCCTTAAGTCAGAGGAAGAGTTAACGCTTTTACGAGCAACTTTGGTTCTACTAACCCGAATCAGAGAGTCAACAGCTCAGACAGCTAAGGTTTTGGTTCAGAGAACCCGACTCAGAGAGTCAACAAGCTCAGAGAGCTTACGGTCCCCGTTCCTAAGGGACCAAACGATTCAAAAGAATCACAGCACAGAGTGCCCAGGAACAGCTACCTTCACAGGTATTGCTAGCTCCTACCGATCAAAGACGCCTCGTAAGGCACGTGTCTTTCAGTGATCAAAAGGGGAATTGAATTTTTATTTCTTTATTAAACCTAAAAGAACACCTTAGAACAACATATTTAACCTGCCCTACATAACCTCTTAAAAGATCTCGTAATCAATTGATGACAGACATCAGTCTTCAACAATTGATACACTCACTGTGTTCTAAAATTACTTTATAGGGTACCCCCTCTCTTGTGTGCACCACACCTATCGTCGACTACCACCCGACGTGTAACCCCGTTACACCCTCCCCCACCAGACTGACGTTACCACAAAACGTCAATCGGCTTCTTTCCTCGAAGAGGTCGGTGTGTGTGTGTGTGTGTGCTTAACCTCACAATTGCTAAACACGAAACACCATGGCATTGCCACCCAACGAGTCTCGGACTCTTTCCTCTCACCTCGACTTCGATAAGGATGTGGACTATGGTAGTGATACCAGTGTCCATGGAGATGACGGGATATCGTCCCACTCCGCTGTACCAGAGGCTCGTCCTCATATAGCTCCGAATCCGTTCGTTGAACGTGGTGATACAACCGCGCCAGTGGCGCAGCATCATACAACAGATGCAGATGAGAACATCATCACGAACCCGCTCGACAAACAACAGGAGCTAATCCTTCAGCGTGAGGAGGAAGCTCGACACCGAGCGCATACCCAGGTGGTTGTTCAGAACCGGAATTGTTACGTGTTTGCAACACCTGACGTGGAGCAACGTCTCCGTCAAGCGGAAGGCCGTAGCCTCGCAACATTGGCAATTGCACCAGAGGCTACGTCGCCGGAAAACATTGCATTCCGTAAGGTTCTACATGAGAGGTATCTCGAACCATTCTTTACCACGCAAGGTCAGTACCTTGCACACCTTGAGAGTCTCTCTCATGGTGTTTCGGTTCGACCGATAAAGGCGTGCCCATCTTGTTGTTCGCTGGCGAACTGCCCAAGAGGGGGACAATCAGTTCATCCGTTGGGTGTACCGCAAGCGGCACCTTAGTAGTGTGCCAGCGCTGCGGGCCAGCGCCGATGTGGCTGACGTTCGTCTAGAACGAAAGCTCCGGTTCGAGTATACCAAGCTCAAGGCCAGAGGCCAGTTGCGTACACGTACGCGTTATGCTCCGGATACAAAGTTAGCCACGGGTCACGACCCTAAGGTGCGGAGCAACACGCTACCTCCCACCACTATTGGTGAGAAGCGTTCTCGTTCGCAAGGCGACCCTGGCCACGATGTTCAGAAACATCCACGGCGTAAGGGCAGTCCTGCCGAAGGGGTATCTCATACTCCCACGAGTTCTCCGACTCCGGGTACCCTCGTCACTTCACCAGATACTGGTATTGGCCACGACGACGACGTCGCTGAAGGATTTTCTCCACATAGAACTGGTGTTTCCCTTGCTCATCGAGCAGCGTCGGTGGTGGTCTGGGTACCGAAGGAGAAGCATGAGAAGGTGCTCCGTGAGCTGAGTGGTCTCCAAGAGACATTGGGTAAGACCCAGAGTGCGCTCGACGCGATGCAAGCCCGTGTTCAAGCATTAGAGTTGGCCTTATCCCGTGTGGATGGTCAGCTTGATCTCCTGGTTCGGATGCAACAGCCGACGGCAAGGCCCTATTACCCGGCGCAAGCGCCTCCGAGTTCACATGTGACGGGTCCCGATTCGGCTTAAGTAATCCAACGTAGAACACTGGGTGCGTGCGCAGTTTGCGCGGAAGGTTTAGCGTGTACGCCAATCCCTTCTTAGCAATGACATTGAATGGCCCATTGAAGCGCGGACGCAACTTTGTCTTGAAGACGGCAGACACTACATTTGTAGGTAGGTTTTTAGCATTGAGTAGGACTTGGTATCCGACCTTTTAACTTTCAATACAACCTCTGCCTTTAGCATCAGCTTGTTTCTTTTGTTTATCTTGGCTATCAGCCAGTGCATCACGTACGTGTCGTAACACATTCAAGCGCGTTGCGAGAAACTCGCTTACCTGTTTATGAACAGTAGCAAGGCTGATACCAGCAAGCCGATCGGCAACTCCTCCCCCACCAAGCCCTGAACCACGCAGTGGTAGCGTTAACGGAACGCGAGGGTGTGTGAGACCGTTCACGTAGAACGGAGTAAATCCTGTAGAGGCGTGAACAGCGTTATTTAACGTAAAATCAACAACAGGGAGCATCGAACTCCAACATTTTGGTGTATTAGCGCAAACACTGCGTAATATGTCACCGATAACGCGATTGACTCGCTCGGTCTGACCATCGGTCTGCGGATGATCCGCCGTGGACATGTCCAAACGTGTTCCAAGCACCTTAAAGATGGACTTCCAAAACTTCCCAGTGAAGCGAGGATCTACGTCAGAGACAATTGCCACAGACAAGCCGTGTTGTAGAAACACTCGATCGATTAACAGCGTAGCTGTACCTTCACCATCAATGGTATCTGGCACAGCCGCCAAGTGAGCCATCTTGCTCAAACGGTCAACAAAGACCACAATACCCGTATTGCCTTGCATATCTTTCGGCAGACCGAACATGAAATCCATGCTGATGGACTCCCATCACGCAGAGGGTATAGGAAGACTAGCGAGCGGCGCAGCCGCATGAGCTGAGGATTTCACCCGTCGACACGTTTCGCACGTACGCACGTATGTGCTTACCCATTTGTAAAGTTTGGGCCACCAATAATATTGGCTCACAGAGCTATATGTCTTCTCTCGACCGAGATGACCGCTCACCGCAGTATCATGCGCCTCATAGAGGATGCGATACTTCAATTCCTCATCATGAGGGACAACGATACGGGGAGTATCCTCCATATATGTGCTATAGCACAACAGGCCTTGATCGATGGAGTATCGATGTAGCCTCGCACGCAAACGTACCGACAATTTAATGTCTGAGTCGTTAAACTCCTCTCTACCCAGAGCACGTAGCAAAGCTACACAATGTTCATCTTTGGCATATGCCGAACGAATGAGGTCTGTGACCGATGATGATAGAGTCGTAACATGAGCAAGCTCATAGTCAGGTCTACGTGACAACGCATAAGCCAAAGCATTCTGCTTGCCCGGCTTATACTTCACCTCGAAGTTGTATTCCTCAAAGAATGAGACCCAACGAGCCATTCGCCGAGAGAGATGTGGCGACTGGGTTGCAGTGCGTAATGACGCATGATCTGTATAGATCACAAAAGGCTTAGAGCCAAGAAGATAAACCCTGAATTCGACTAAAGAATACTTCATTGAAAGTAGCTCTTTGTCATGAACTGGATAGTTCTTCTCAGCTGCTTTTAGCTTCCGGGACTAAAACGAAATGACGCGTTCCCGTCCATTATTATCTGTTTGTAACAGAGCACTGCCGATAGCAAAGTCAGATGCGTCACAGACGACACTAAAAGGCCGATCAGGATCGGGCAAAACCAAGATTGGCGCATGAAGAAGACTCTCTTTAACAACCGTAAAGGCTTCATGCTCGGTTTAGTCCAACACCATTCTACATCCTTTTTAAAGAGATTGGATAGTGGCCGAGCCATGTCTGCGTAATTTGCACTATACTTGTGTAAGTAATTGGCAAGACCAAACCACTTACGTAAGTCTTTTTGGTTCTTAGGAACCGGCCAATCGACTATGGCTTTTATCTTAGCGGGATCCGCTCTAATACCACGCTTCCCAATGAAGCACCCTAAAAAAGGAATCTCTTGTGCACCAAAGATGCACTTAGAGGCGTTGGCATACAACTTGTTTGTGCGCATGCACTCGAGCACTGCTCGTAACTGGTCGATGTGATTATCCACATCAGACCGGCCGTTCATAGCACGACTATGGACAAAGATGTCATCAAAGTAGGTCTGTGCATAACCTCGGTGAGGACGAAACAGTTGTGTCACAAGACGATTGAACGTAGCTGGGGCGTTTGACAAGCCCTGTGGCATAACTAGCCACTCCCAGAGCATACCGCTCGGGGTACTAACCGCTGTTAGCGGGATATCTTCTCACGCATGAGTAATTGGTAATAATTATCGACTAAATCGAGTGCACTGTACATTGTACATCCCACCATATTGTTCTGAAGAACATCTTTACGAGGGCTTGGTGTCTGAGCCGGGATCGTGGCAGCATTAGGCTTATTGTAAGCATGAACAATGCACCACTTTCCATTGGGCTTTCGAACACAAAATGTGGGCGAGGAATGAGGAGATTTGCTCTGACGAACCATTCCCGCTGCGTGCTTTGCGCGACAGAAGTCGTCTATGACGTCACACTGCTTCTTTGGTAAAGGCCACTGCCGTGTTATACAGTATTTAGTTCCAGGAACTAGGTCAATGTCGTGACGCACACCTCTGTCAGGAGGTAAGACAGACGGCGGGTCATGACACACCACGTCTCGAAATTCCTTTACCAAAGGATAAAACGGATCCAGCGGATCTTTAAGGATCGCAGATCCACTAAGCGCGCTTAATGATGCCTTTGTGTTCTCGAGGACGAATTCGTCCAATAACGAGGAAGAACTCAACTCTGCATCGGGTCGAATGACCACAAGATCGGATAATACTCCGGCCTGTAAGGCTTGGCTAAAGTCACCATCAGACATTCCGTCCAATTTAAAGAGAGCGTCCACAGACGGAAGAGTTGTGAGACGGATGTTACCATCAACATGACCAGTTACTCCATTAACAAGTGTGTATAGTGTATTGTTGCCTTTATCACTATGGGAAGTATCTGACGTGGGGCGCTCATCAGCTGCCACCGGGCGTCGGGACTGACGGATCGTAGACCCATTACGCTTCTCAAAAGTTGGGACAGTAGGTTCCCTGTAGTTGCTAGTTGTCTCAGCACGCTCTATACGAGAGCTCATGTCTTGAGCGACATCTGGTGGAGAGTTATGTAACTCTAACACTTCACCCAGTGAATTAACACATACCACTTTACTTGCATTAAGTGGGATATGCCCTGAATGCTCTGGCTGTTTGCCAAAAATTTCATTACCGACATTCAGTGAGGTGCCATCACGGCCGCCCTCACTCTGTGTAATTTCACGTGCCACCGCACTTACATCATGGGAATTACTTCCTGTATATCCCGCCCATAGGCCAACATGCTTGACGCATGCAGTGACTCATTATCACAACGAGTATCACTCAACGGATTACATCTCTCTTTAAACACATTAGAAGAGCTCCACTCAATATTCATGTCATAGACATTCGAGCTAGTTAGATCCGACATACCAATGTCCAGCATATTGACATCTTCCGCCAATGACTCGCGCCAATAGTACTTTTGTTGCCTAGCAAAGGTGGGTTCATGACTCTCCAAAGCTTCGCTAAGAACATTGCGCGTGGCGTCTAAGATCTTAGACCTACAATCGATCCATGGTTCATGGCGTTCAAGCCATGTCATACCTAGGATGAGATCGTATCTCGAATCCAAGTCAAGGTCAAGACAGCGTTCTGTGCTATCAAAGTCCAAAAACTTCACGCTCAAGTTCAACGGAACTTTAGGCACAGTAACGCGACTACCCGTCGCTAACCGAACAGTGATGGAATCACATTTGTGCGCTTTGAGCGCCTCAGCATATTGCTTACTCCCCTCAAGGGAACGGCGTCTAGCATAGTTGCATGACGCCCCAGAATCGATTAGGATCGACCAGTGCTTCTCAAAGACTTTAAGTATCGCCTCGGCGACTAACAAGCCAGGCTTGTATCCACGCTCTGTGCTTGCTGGCACGGAGCTCTGTGGGGCTAAGCCCTGTGTTGCTCTACCTCGTAGAGAAGTGACAGAACTCAGTTCTACCCCAGTAGGGCGCCCCGAGCCTACTAAGTGTCGACGTTTCCCCGTACCATACCAAGCTTCTGGTTGAGGCTGGGGTTTCGACCCATAGGAGTCGGTCGTTGTAACGGGGCTAGAATAACCCGTACTTAGCGTACACTATTTCTAACGCTTTGAGGAAGCTCAAAGCCCAAGTCTTAGGTGTTAAGTATTTTTAACTCTGTTTATATTTTGTCTTATAAAATCATCCTAAGTACGAATGGTTCCCTTGGACTCATGGGAACCACTCAATCTACGTGTCTATATCTTACTGGCTAATAATGGTACTGAGCCCATTAAACCAGCTAAAATATACGACGTGCTACTTTCGCTACTTCGAAAGTAACACCCCTACTTAAGTAACATGTAAACTTAATCGAAACTACTTATGTAACGGGGTGGCCCATTACATCACCCCCTTCTCAAGACAGCACTCACCAACCGTGAGTGCTCAACCACAAGACTTTAACGACTCACAAGCCGAACGATGACTGAAGAC
>CANTFL010000424.1:0-132240 GCA_947650285.1 Hyaloperonospora brassicae | reverse complement strand
TTCCACACATTCTCTATACACATATCGATGATTCTCAACGTCGCGCTTTTGCCTACCAATCCTTACTGCAAGATTCAAAGAGATAGGTACGTGCGGATTTGAGACAATATATAATGGGAGCGCATCGGCGCCGGCTTTGAGGTCATTCATTATCGGTTTTGCAACCAACTACCCACATCTCAGCGTCAAAGCATGCGGTTCGCTAGCATTCTTCTTCTTGCCGTCGGTGTTCTCTGCGTGGCATTCGCGTCGGGGCAAGCGGCAGATCAAAAACAAACGAATCGAGGAAGGCACGTCGAGCGGGCGCCGCGTACACCACCTCCAGGTTCTAACAAGTAACTCTGTGGGATGGTGACAAAGCTGAAACTGGTCAGCGGCCGGCGCGAACGTCAACGCCCGAGCGACAAAGCCTGTCGTGCAGAGTCGACGCTCTCATCGGACAGTGAACAAGCAGTGGAGGCGAGAGGCTGCTGGTTGCGTTGGACGGCGGGCTGCTCTGGCCGCCATCGGTGACAAGTTTCTTCCAGGATTCGCGTTGCTGCGGACGTTGGATGCTGAATACTGGAGAAGTTGACGACGGTCTCACGTTTAATGCACTACGAAAGAGTCGAAACGCGTTTGCTCTTGTCCTATCGATAGTCTCTGCCTCAACTGTCACCCACAGGAACAAAGATGGACCACGCAGCATTGGTATCGGTGTCTGCGTCTGTCAACGGATCATTGTTCTCGGCAACTCACTTCAACGACTCGTTTCAGCAACGTACGTACGTACCTAGCAACAACAGCTTCACACACAACGCCCTTCAAGCCATGTGCCCGTGCGCAAGCAGTGCCACATCGATCAGCTGTACCACCAGTCAGTCGAAAGCGAGCAAGCGAACAGACCACGTTGTGAAGCACAAGTAAGTGTCGTTGTGTGTCATTGTTTGTTGCCACTGCAGTCCGTCCGTCCGTCCGTCTCTCTCGGTGCTTCAGGTGTCCATCCACTGGTCGTCGCTTCTGACCGAGCCATCATTATCAGCAGGACGTTCATCGACTTTGACACGTCCCCGTCGCCCTCTCGCTATGTCGTATCACAGGGAATCGAGCGCTCAAGACAGCCGAGAGAGCTCAGTCAGTCGATCGAGATGCTGCTCACGTTCCTCGAAAAGCTCCCACTGAGCCAGAGCGGCAAAGTGTTCGTCGGCACGTCGCTCTGTCTCGCCATCTGCGCGTACCCCGTTGTCCAGAAGCGTACGCTGCGCTCGTTCGCTCCACTCGCTTGTCCGCCGTCTAACTCGCACCTGTGCTTTCCCTCATCCTTCGCTCCTTCTGTCTTGTAGAACGCAAAGCGGGCCACGACCTCTTCTCTTCCGAGCGACCGCAAGCTATCGTGGACCAGGAGGTCAGGGCCCGTCGGGAGAAGCTCAATATCAAGTAAACACCTGCCGCAGACGATCGTGTCGGGCGGACGCACCAGTTGAGCTGCTGCTGACCGTCGAAGCCAACTGCGGCGGCTGTTGGAAGACATCAGCGGTAAAAGAAAATCTACGAATCGAGTGCGAGTCAAGTGCACCAGAGCTGGTTGTGGCAAGCGAAAGACCAGCACCTTTTCGTCAGCTCGCGGGCAGAAGTGCTCTCTTGTCAAGGCTAAGCAAGGTCAACTGTGGCAGCAGCGCAGTAGGTCAGCTGTAGTAAAAGTCGCTGTTGCAGTCGTTGCCGTTGAAGCTCAAATACGAAAGACGGATCGTCGAAAACAATCCCAATCTATGCTTGAGATCGTTCGTCAAACATCCTCCAACCCGAAATCCCAACTGTCGTATCTGAATGGTTTGAGCCGTCAGTCCCAAACGACGAAAAGCTCGCACGACCAATAATGCGTCCGTCCAATTCGCCTCCGAGCACCCTCATGGACGCCGCCACGTGCGTGTGGAACCAGTACTACCCCGACGACCACAACATCGGTATCCGCCAGCCGGGGGAGACCCGTTCTGTGCACTATTATAGCCCTATCAGCGACACCGATGGCCGCTTCCAAGCCGCCGTGACCTTCCTCAACTGTTTCCGACACGGCGAACAATGGGCTCCGTTGCTCCAAGTACGAGGTATTACTTCTTGCACCGCAATACACACCAGTGAGTAGTCACAGTCGAAAATGCTGCAGTGTGACTTGACGCAGGCGAACGTGACGGTGGTGTGGCTGCACTATCAGGAGCTCATTCGGACTGGAACAAAGGACTTTGAGCGAGCAATGACGGAAAACATTGAAGACGTGCTGCTTTGCATGGGCATCGCGCTGTGCATGCGGCGGCACGAGCTTCGCCCGGAGGCAGAAGAAGACGCCGCGAGGAAGCGGAACGTGCTCGTTGATCGTACCAAGATCACGGTTCGATTGCACGGCGTGACGCCGGTGCTGCCCATTGCTGCGGTGAAAGCAGAACTGGTGCACCAGTTTGTCAGTGTTGTTGGCACGGTCGTGCGAGTGAGCGCTATCAAGCCACTCGTCACAAGGTGCGACTTTGTTTGTGTGAAGTGCAATGAAGCGACGTCGAGAGCCTTCCCCGAGGGAAAGTTCACTCCTCCACAGGGGTGTGAGCATTCGCCGTGTCGAGGTCGGACGCTGCTACCGAACCGGTCGTCGGTGGATACAGTCGATTACCAGAAGATCAAGTGGGTCGAGGAATAGCGCGTGTGGGGTTCTCCGAAGATGCAACTGACTCATCACACGCATGTGGTCATTGTGGTCTTTGATGCTGTTGTTGTTGCTGTTGCTGTTGCTGTTATTGTTGTTGCTGATGTTGTCAAGACTGCAGGAGATCGAAGCCACAGATGTTGGCCCTGGCCGTGTGCCGCGAATGGTAACATGTTACCTGCCTATGTATGACCCATCCGTTCGTTACTTACGTCCAATGAGTTGATCATCGTGGCGCGCAGATTGAGGTGGAATTGTACGAGGATCTTGTGGACTCTTGCGTTCCTGGTAACGTCGTGACGATCTCAGGCATCGTGAAGAGCGTCAACTCGGAAATCCACGGAGGAAGGTATGGCAAGCGTGCGCAAGCAAACAGCCTGTATATACTGTACATCAGCGCCAACTCCGTCGAAAACTCGGCAAAGGTAACTTGTGCGATGATGTGAAGGGCTTGTCGGATGCGGAATGATGGACCTCGCATGTTGTGTCTGCTTGCTTCAACGTAGGCGGACAAAGACAAAGCTTCGGACATTGATTTTGCCAAAGAAGACCTCGAACAGATTAGCAGTATCATCAATCAGGGCGACGTCTTCGACCGGCTTGTCCATTCCCTGTGTCCCGGCATTTATCGCAACGACATCGTGAAGGCTGGTCTGATCCTGGCGTTGCTCGGAGGAACTCGGAACTCGGATGACAAAGACACGCCATGCGTGAGCAGAGCAGATTCACACGTGCTAGTTGTTGGCGATCCTGGTCTGGGCAAAAGTCAGATGCTTCGGGCTGTGTCCATGGTTGCGCCACGAGCTGTGTACGTGGGTGGAAACACCACTACCACGACGGGGTTGACTGTCACAATGATGAAAGACGGATCCGGCGACTACGCGCTGGAAGCCGGTGCCCTCGTTCTCGCCGATCAGGGAGTTTGCTGCATTGACGAGTTTGACAAAATGGGGATCGACTACCAGGCCCTGCTCGAAGCGATGGAGCAGCAAAGCATCAGTATTGCAAAGGCAGGTATCGTGTGCAGCCTCAACGCTCGGACGTCCGTCATTGCCGCTGCCAATCCCAGCGGCGGTCACTACGACCGCAGTCAGTCAGTGCGAGAGAACCTGAAAATGAAAGCTCCGCTCTTGTCTCGCTTCGACCTCGTTTTCATCCTGCTGGACCGGCCGGACGAAGAACGAGATCGGCTGTTGTCGGAGCACGTGATGAACTCTCACGCACGTGGCGCGCGAAAGTCGAGGAAGCGCGTGCGCGACGACTGTGCACCAACGAGTTCATGGAAGTCGAGCAGACACGCCAACACACTGCCGTCAAGCGATTACGAACCAGCCGCCGAGTCTGGTCACCGCATGCTATCGCACCGTCTCCGTCAGAACGCGTCCGAGTTCAGCATCGACCCCATACCCCTCTACTTTGTGCGCAAGTTTATCGCGTACGCTCGCCGATACGTGCACCCACGTCTGTCGCCTGAGGCTGCGACTGTGCTTCAACGGAAGTATCTGGAGCTGCGTGCAGCAGGCGAGGGCGATCAGAACTCGGCGGACAGCATCCCGATCACTACACGGCAGCTAGAGTCGCTCATCCGTCTCTCGCAAGCGCGCGCTCGAGCGGAGCTCGCTGAGACCGTCTCGGTCGAGCACGCCCGAGATGTCGTTGACATCCTGCAGGACTGTTTGCGCGACACGTGCGTCACTGAAGACAGCAGTCTCGACTTTGGCCGCAGCGGAGGCATGAGTCTGGCCAAGAAGGTGAAAGCGTACGTCGCACGGCTCATGAAAGCGGCAGCCCGACGCAACACGAGTCTGTTCTCCATGGACGACCTGGTCCAAGTGGCCGACAGCATGGCGCTCAAGGTGGACGACTTTCGAGACTTCGTGGATGTCCTGCGCAACGAGTGTTACTTGCTGAAGAAAAGCCCGGGACAGTACAAAGTGCAAACGTCGTCGTACAACATGATGTGACCAAGACCGTGTTGTGCGACTACGTTATCAGCAGCTTCAGCTCGAGGATCGCTGATGTCTTCCAACAGCCGCCGCAGTTGGCTTCGACGGTCAGCAGCAGCTCAACTGGTGCGTCCGCCCGACACGATCGTCTGCGGCAGGTGTTTACTTGATATTGAGCTTCTCCCGACGGGCCCTGACCTCCTGGTCCACGATAGCTTGCGGTCGCTCGGAAGAGAAGAGGTCGTGGCCCGCTTTGCGTTCTACAAGACAGAAGGAGCGAAGGATGAGGGAAAGCACAGGTGCGAGTTAGACGGCGGACAAGCGAGTGGAGCGAACGAGCGCAGCGTACGCTTCTGGACAACGGGGTACGCGCAGATGGCGAGACAGAGCGACGTGCCGACGAACACTTTGCCGCTCTGGCTCAGCGGGAGCTTTTCGAGGAACGTGAGCAGCATCTCGATCGACTGACTGAGCTCTCTCGGCTGTCTTGAGCGCTCGATTCCCTGTGATACGACATAGCGAGAGGGCGACGGGGACGTGTCAAAGTCGATGAACGTCCTGCTGATAATGATGGCTCGGTCAGAAGCGACGACCAGTGGATGGACACCTGAAGCACCGAGAGAGACGGACGGACGGACGGACTGCAGTGGCAACAAACAATGACACACAACGACACTTACTTGTGCTTCACAACGTGGTCTGTTCGCTTGCTCGCTTTCGACTGACTGGTGGTACAGCTGATCGATGTGGCACTGCTTGCGCACGGGCACATGGCTTGAAGGGCGTTGTGTGTGAAGCTGTTGTTGCTAGGTACGTACGTACGTTGCTGAAACGAGTCGTTGAAGTGAGTTGCCGAGAACAATGATCCGTTGACAGACGCAGACACCGATACCAATGCTGCGTGGTCCATCTTTGTTCCTGTGGGTGACAGTTGAGGCAGAGACTATCGATAGGACAAGAGCAAACGCGTTTCGACTCTTTCGTAGTGCATTAAACGTGAGACCGTCGTCAACTTCTCCAGTATTCAGCATCCAACGTCCGCAGCAACGCGAATCCTGGAAGAAACTTGTCACCGATGGCGGCCAGAGCAGCCCGCCGTCCAACGCAACCAGCAGCCTCTCGCCTCCACTGCTTGTTCACTGTCCGATGAGAGCGTCGACTCTGCACGACAGGCTTTGTCGCTCGGGCGTTGACGTTCGCGCCGGCCGCTGACCAGTTTCAGCTTTGTCACCATCCCACAGAGTTACTTGTTAGAACCTGGAGGTGGTGTACGCGGCGCCCGCTCGACGTGCCTTCCTCGATTCGTTTGTTTTTGATCTGCCGCTTGCCCCGACGCGAATGCCACGCAGAGAACACCGACGGCAAGAAGAAGAATGCTAGCGAACCGCATGCTTTGACGCTGAGATGTGGGTAGTTGGTTGCAAAACCGATAATGAATGACCTCAAAGCCGGCGCCGATGCGCTCCCATTATATATTGTCTCAAATCCGCACGTACCTATCTCTTTGAATCTTGCAGTAAGGATTGGTAGGCAAAAGCGCGACGTTGAGAATCATCGATATGTGTATAGAGAATGTGTGGAACAAGCACGACAGCTTCAACTTTCACCATCTGCTGTGGTAGACTCGTCGAGAACTAGTGAGAGAGACTTTCAGTACAGTCATTCCTCCGATAAGTTCTGGGTACGCTGGACGACAATCACCATAACTTAGCAGAGGTTATAACTAATTGATTGCTGTGTATCGTACATAAGGAGAACTAATCAATTGAGTGGTCAAAAAAGCGGACCTGGCCACCCAAACCAACCCCCACTTCCCTCAAGTACAAGCCAAAATCCATCCATAAGGCTTTCACTGCTGGAACAGAACAAAGTCTCAGGTTCCTGGCTATTTTGCTACCTTCTTAACGGTATGAGATGGACCCATAGCTTCTTTCGTCTGAGCTAGCAATTATTACACCGGGAAAGCCACATATATACATTTTTAATCGTGTCTTGCCTTTTGGTGTGATATCTATCGTAGATCCGTCATACCAATGGACGACGTCTGCAAATATGCAAACAAAAGGAATTGAACCCATATTTATCTCAAACGGCACTGGCCACATGGGCTTCGATGGAGTTCGGCGTTGTCAACAGGCTGTCACAGGCACCAATCAGCCAGATCTTTCGAAAGCGGTCTAATCTGGAGAATATGGACCCAAGCAGCCTAAATGCAAAGCGACAGCGACTGGTTCTGACACGGGGTGAGCCTGTTACATGATATTTGGTACGAAAGCACCAAATTTTGAATATTATCGGTTTTAATAATATTCAATTAACATCACTCGAAATAAGTGATGTTGTCGGATTATTATCGCTAAGGATAATATCCGTGGAGGAGTCCACTTCTCGGTGGATGTACGGTGTACATCAACCAACTTAACCACCAATCGCTGCAGGATGCGCGCAATGGGTGGTGAGCAAGGGACACACATAGGAGAAGACAGTTTATTATAGTTAGAGTAAGTCAAAGATGATTTATTAACGTAACAATTGTATTAACTAAAAAGTTATACTGTCCCTCAAGACAGAGCTTTCGGGTTCTGTTTTACCTACCGCTTTCTCGGTTGCCTTGAGTACGCTTGTCGGGCACACGCCACCCTTGCGTTAATATCACGCAAGAGGTGTGCCCCGTTAAACCTGGTAGCACTTTGTAGTTCTTCCAGCGTCCAAGTGGCTCATCCATCATGAACATAATGGATGAGAAGGAAAGCTTTCACGCGACGCGTGAAGGCTTTGTCCATTTGAGTGATCTCGAATGGGTCGCGGTAGGGCGAATGAGCTCTACCGTGGGCGACATTGGCGTTACCGCTATGTTGGAGTCTCTTAACAGAGACCAACAGCATGCCTCAATCGCCAGGTTTGTTCAATATGAACTTGTCGCCGAACGAGAGAAAGTAGTCTTGCTTCACCATCAAGGCTCTCAACAGGCTGAGCACTTTAGAGAACTCGAAGCTCAACAGATTGAACTGTTGAGACAGCAGCAATATAATACTGCTGTGTACGGGACGACGCACACGTGTCACCCCGAAATCTTGAAGTCGATATCTCCAACTAAATAGGAGTCGAGGAAGACGCCGTGTTGTTATGGTTCGTCGAACAAGACAGAGCCATAAAGGCACGTCGTATCGACGATGAGCAAATATAATTAACATTTGCTCAACCCCACTTGGTAGGACGTGACAAGAATTGGACCTTAGGGCTGTAGATGAGGGACCCATATGCTTTTGAGTCACTCGAGTCCATCAAAACCCGGCTCAACCTTACGTTTGAGCCGCCAAGAGCAGAGTTTAGAGCTCGTTCGGAGCTTCTGAAGCTCAAATAGGGTAAGCGCGACGTGCACGCTTACGCCCAAAATACACGACTCCTTGCGAGTATTACAACTGTCAACCCAGTGCGTGAACACACGTTAATTACTAGGTTCATGCAAGGGCTAGCTGAGGGGCCCGTCCAAAACCACCTGTTATGTCTAGAGTTGGATACTCTAGAAGATGCTATCTTAGCAGCGGAACAGGACGACTTAATCATCAACCAGGATCATGCTAGCTTAAGCTCATATCGTCCGCTGAGACGACATAAGTCCGGAGGTCCAGAACCAATGGACCTCTGTTATGTCAAGAGCGAGAGACGTCGCTCTGTAAACAACAAGCGATTGCAGAAGTGCAATCGCTTCCAGAAGTTGGGACACTAAGCTTTTAGAGTAGTGCCCCTCGCCCATTACCTGTAACGGGGCACACCCTTGCGTGAACTTAACGCAAGGGTTTTGGTGCGCCCGACAGACGTACACGAGGCAATCGAGGAATCGTAGTTAAGGTAAAACTAGAAACCGTTATATCAATATAATTAAGTCTTTTAAGCACTATCTCTCTGTTTAACCTGACTTAACTATGTTAATCTAACTGAGTGTATGATGACGTCTCGTCACCACTCTTTGCGCGCGTCCTGCGGCGATTGGTGGGTTGATATCATCAAGATATCAACCAATAAGCAGATCCTTTGGTCGACCCTTCAATATCACCACTATTGGTGATATTGTTCAAAGAATATTCAACTTAATAATCTTTATTGTCATTATTTTTATATAGTAACAATTACATGTAACCCCCACCCCCCCCTCTCCCCTCCCCCCCCGGGACAAGGGGGGGGGGCCCAGGGGGTGTTGTTTTCTCAAAAATTTCGAGGGAAAAAAAGGGGTTTGGGGGAGGAAGGGGAGGGGAGGAGTCTCGGGTCGGGTTTCTGCCCGGTTATATCACCCGTCTCAACTGACTGTCACTTTGTGACTATCGAAAATATGGTGGCCACTCATTGGTCACCATTGGGACAGGGAGCACTTGTTGGGTCCGTTCCGTTCATAACTTGACCTGACCTCGCATAGTTAACATGTCTATGCGGGGTGACTCAAGAGCACACAGAGTCTGTGCCTGTGCTAGTTTCTGGGGCAGACGATTTGCGTCTGCTGCTCGTTCTTCGCCTGCAGCAAGAGGTGCTGCAGGTGCACGCGGTACAACACCGCGTGCGCATGATGCCCCTGACGTTGAGGTCATCTATTCTGGCGAGTCAGACGTGTCTGACTCGGGCAATGTTCCAGAGGCGTCTCGATCACCGGCGACGCCTCAGTATTCGCCAAGCTTCCAACGAACAAACTCGTGAGATGCAACACAGTCTGTTCGGCAGTGATGATGAAGGTGATCAGAGTGGTGAGGAGTATCACTCCTTACCACCGCCGACTCGTGCTTATTCGCACGAGCGGGATGACGATGTTGTGAGCCATCGTCATTCTGGGAGCCGTGGTACCAACAGAGGTACCACTTCGAAGCTTGATGATCTGAAGCCGTGGCGTTTGCCTGAACGGCTCATCAATAGCTTGTCCCACGAGACTAGCCAACACCATCGATACCCTTATTAGATGCGACTGAGCTTCACGGCTTGAGTCCCAGCGCGAGTAACTTTCGCGCTGAAGAAGATTTTTATCTCGATGTCTTCCTTAGATATCGATGATACAACGGCAACCAAAAGCGTGACAAAGCCTCGCTTTTGGCAGCGTGGAACGCGTTCGTCCAAAATGTAAAGAATTTTGGACAAGAAGGGTGGCTCAAGAAGCTTGAGGCAGTACGCCTCAGGTTTGAAAAGCGAACGCCAACCGGTGCCAGGTACCGGTTGCATCGTTATCAAGTGAGGCTGGACATTCCTTGCCTCACATGAGGAGACCCTTGTGCGAGTTGTGTTGACAACTCGCAGCGTGCACATAGGGACGTGTATTCCCTAAGTTCGCCCTGGGAAAGGGCACACATCTCGGCTGAGATGCGTGACGCGATTGCAAACTTGCAATCCGTCTACAAGCGCCTAGGGCGCGTGTTTACCGATGGGCCCGAGGACCTATCGAATGAGTCTCGTCATACTGGCAGAAGAGACCTTCGACATCCATCATCAGCTGGGAGCAGGGCTCCCAGCTGTTCCAAGAAGATGGATACCCCCGCCACTGGACGAGGTAGCTCGTCCTTGATCCTGAATCGTCACGGTGATTCAAGATACGCTCCACTAGAAAGCGTTTATCACCGTGAGCATCCACCAAAGGATGTGGTGGA
Organism: Hyaloperonospora brassicae; assembly: GCA_947650285.1. Taxonomy (NCBI): domain Eukaryota; phylum Oomycota; class Peronosporomycetes; order Peronosporales; family Peronosporaceae; genus Hyaloperonospora; species Hyaloperonospora brassicae. The sequence continues at coordinate 121,999 of CANTFL010000424.1, read as the reverse complement.
GGAGGAAAGACCTCCTCCAGATGATTCGGTTCACCATCTCGACCCATACGAGATGGATCGCGCAATTCGATCGATTGCGCGATGACTTGAAGCACGAGCGCGACCGGCGCTACGCTTTGACTGATACCGTGCGGAAGAACCGCAAGGATCACGAGGCTGATCGGGCGAGGGATCGCGCCGATTATGCCAAAGCGCAGATTCAGGTCGAGCGGGATGTCCGCTCCCTTTCCGGAGAGCTGGCGACAGCTCGCGGGGAGATATCGCGGTTGAGTTCCGAGGTATCATATCTGCTCGACCAGACGGATCGTCTGAAGCGCGAACGCAAGAACTTGATGGATCTTCTTGAACGTGGGGGCTATCTTCATCGGAAGAAGAAGGCTCGTACTGACAGTACGGCCTGAGCCTCCCCACGTAAAACTTAGGATGGGTGCGCATCTTACGTGGCAATTCGAGTCGTGTATGCATTGCCCTTGCGGTGCAACACTCGAAATGGCCCAATGTATTTCGGCAGTAGTTTACTACTGCAGACACTAGTGACTGCATGTCCAGGTAAGTTTACCGTAGACAGTAGTACTAGGTCGTTAACCTTAAATGAAAGAACATTTGCTCTTCCATTCTTGTCTGCGTTCCGTTTCTGGCGGTCCACCGCATTTGCGATGGAGACTTGAACGAAACGGACTACCGCCTCTCAAGTCAGCAGGAAGTTCTATGCTGACTCGTTGTTTTGTCTTTCAGTGCGATTCGTGCGCACTACTAAGAGTTTGTTCTCTTCTTCAGCGAGGTTGTCTTCTTCCTCGCTGGAATAATCGTTGACGATGCTGAATATACCAGCATCGTCTTCATCATCCAAGCCAATAATAGCGTCGCCGCTATCATTGAGGTGATCCTTTTTATCGATGTCGACCTGATCGACATCGGCATCATACTTGACGACGTTAGCGTCGACACGTGCTGAGCAAGAGCCAAAACGGTTTTTGCTCGAGCAGTCCCTCCCCCCCTTATCCAAGAGTCACACTCTAGAAGTGTGGGCACACGTGGATGGCGTAAGCCATTCAAGTAAAACGGTGTGTGCTGTGTGGAAGCATGCACCGAATTATTGATGGCGAATTCCACCATGGGTAGGAAATCGCTCCAACTCGAAAACGAGTGGACATATCCTCGAAGGATTTCTTCGAGGACACGGTTCGCACGTTCCGTCTGACCATCTGTTTCGGGATGGTCAGAAGTAGACATATTCAATCGTGTTCCCAATGAGCGGAACACGGTTTGCCAAAATGCCGCCGTAAACCGAGGGTCACGGTCGGATACGAGTTCACGGGGTAACCGTGGAGTCTAAAGACCGTGTCTGGAAAAACACGAGTACAACCTTGAGCCTTGATCGACTCAGGGACTGCAGAATGATGCATCATCTTGCTGAATCGGTCAACAAAAACAAGAATACCATTATTCTTGTTAGTGTCTTCAGGAAACCCGAAGAATAAGTCCATGGACACCGTCCCTAACACTCTGCCGGGACCGGCAGAGGTTGTAACGGTGCACGGAATAAAGGACTAGGCTTCTTTCGTTGATAGACCTCGCAATAACTAATGTACTTGCGGACAAACTGATACTGGCGTGGCCAGTAAAAGTCACGACTGACCGTGAGGTAAGTCTTTTCTCGGCCACGGTGCCCGCCCGACGGCGCATCGTGACATTCGAACATGATGCGCAATCGCAATTCATCATGGTCGGGAACGACGACACGAGGCGTGTCGTCGGCAACTGCTGTATAGTACAGCAGGCCATTGTGAGTAGTGTACCGATCCAAAGAGCAACGGTACAGGGCCGGCAAATCCGACAAGGATTTTCGGGATGGGTTCGCAAAGTGACCCATCAAACGGATGAAGATCTAGTATCTCCTGTGTATGATATCCGCACGTCGTCGAGTAACGGCGACGGCGGCACACTGATGGAAAGTGTCGCAACACTGGGAAATGACTTACTGTTGACTCGGGTCGTTGGCCCGAAGTCGGACCGACGTGATAACGCATCAGCGACGACGTTTAGTCGTCTTGGCTTATACTCCACGGAGAAGTTGTACTCAGCGAAGAAAGACATCCATCTCGCCATCTTTTGCGAGAGGTGTGGGCAGTTTACGGCCGTGCGTAGTGACGCATGGTCCGAATAGACAACAAACGGTCTATCGCCCAAGAGATCGACGCGAAACTTAGCCAGTGCGTACTTCATGGCAAGGTGTTCCTTGTCATGCACTGGGTTTATGCTCTCAGCTGCCTGCAGCTGACGCGACTGATAACAGATGACGCGCTCCGCGCCATCTGATTTAAATTGCATTAACGCACAGCCGATTGCAAAATCGCTGGCGTCACAGACCACATGAAATGGTCTGACCTGATCTGCAATCGCCAAGATCGGAGACTGCATCAAGCTCCGCTTGATACCTTCAAAGGAAAGCTGGCACTCAGCGTTCCATGACCACTTAACATCTGTCTTGAGAAATAAAGAAAGATGTACCGTCACTGACGTAGTTGCGAGAGTACTTGTGCAAGTACGCCACTAAACCAAGGAACTTCCTTAGTCCCTTGACGTCGGCTGGCACTGGCCAGTCGGTGATTGCCTTGATCTTTTTTAGATCAGGGCGTACGCCGTATTTACCCACGATGCACCCAAGAAGTGGTATTTCGCTAGCCGCGAATATACACTTCTTGAGGCTTGCGTACAACTTGTGCTTGCGCATAAGTTGCAGAACCTGACCAACGTGAGTTCTGTGAACTTCAACGTCCGTCTTTCCGTCCATAGCCCGGCTATGGACGAACACAACGTCGAAGTAACTCGGTTCGAAATCACGCACCGGTCTCAACAGATTTGTAACACATCTGTTGAACGTTGCAGGGGTATTGCTCAGCCCCTGTGGCATCACTATCCACTCCCACAGCATACCGCTGGGGGTACTCACTGCCCTGAACAGGACGTCCCGTTCACGCATCAGGATCTGATAGAATCCATCCATCAGATCCATGGACGAAAAGATGGCACTCTTTGACATACCATCTATGATTACGTCCTTCCTCGGTATCGGCGTCTGAGCCGGTACCGTTGCAGCGTTCAACTTGTTGAATGCGTGCACTATCCGCCCCCCTCCTGTGGCCTTTCGCACACAGAAGGTCGGAGAGCTGTGAGGGGATGTCGATTCTCTCACATGGCCTGCTGCTAAGCGATCGGCAAATAACTTGTCGATCGCTAGTACTTGTTCACGAGGCAGTGGCCACTGCTTCATGACACAGTACTTCGACCCGGTTTGAGCTCGATCTCGTGTTGAGTGCCTTTGTCCTTAGGCAACTCGCAAGGTACGGATTCAGGGAACACATCCTTGAATTCGATCAAATCCTTATACAAAGGATATAGCCTAAAGTGACTCCCAGGATTGAAACGTGTATCGCTCAATCCGAGTCTTCTCATCGGAGGACACTTTCGTCCATCGATGAACTGCTGAGAACCCGCTCGGTCTCAGTAAACACCGTTGCCGACCGAATATCGGCCACATACTCATCCTCCGCGACGAGTACACAGATCTGCTTGACTTTGCCACTACGCAGATCACGCAAGAACCGTTTCAATTCAAGCGTCGGCAGTTGAGTTATCTCCGAAGTTAGCTTCGGAGGCGCAACCAGATCAAGTGTGTAAGCGCCTAAGCTTGATCCATCATTAGCCAAAACATTCAGTGTCTCGATTATCTCCTGATAAATCACTTCCACAGGATCTGGGTGAGCTTTCTCCACAATGTAGTGATCATCTACATTGTATTCTTGTACAGTCGTGCTAATGACCGTACCACAAGTGAGGCCATCGCACTCACTCGTAGTACACCCACGTGAGTGTGGGCGTTCCAAGATATTCTTTAGGTGCTTATCTGAGGAGCAAGTGGCAGGTATCGTAACCGATCGATACTGCCAGCTCACCCTTGGATCGTGTCTCCTGAGCCAAGGCAACCCTAAGATGACGTCGAACTTGTCATCTAGGCCAAGCACGATGAAATCATTATCGTACTGTTTGTCTTTTAAGGTGCATTGGATTCCGACTACACGTTTCTTTACAGTGATCGATGCGCCTGTCGCTAGGCGCACCGTCATCTTCGTTGGAGGGATGTCCCGCTCCACGAAGTTTAAACTTCCTGTCTCTAGCGACTGGCGACGAACAAAATTGTTCGACGCCCCACAGTCAACTAGGGCGCGAAGTGACAAGTCTTTTGTTACTTCTAACTTCAAGATGATGAGTGACACTTAATCACCAGGTCCAGAGACACACAGAAATTGTGTGTCGGGAGCAACCTTCTTCAAGTGATTTGCAAATTTTCTTGATGTTGCAGGATCAGTAGGGCGCTCCGCCCCTACTGATCCCGACCGTTTTTTGATGGTCCACCTCGCTGTTCCGACTTCGCGACAGCAACGGACCCTCGCCCACTATCTCTTCTTTCTGGTGGGTATATACCGCGCTCGGCACCGCGAGGTTTTGAGCGGGGACACTGCATTCGTATGCGTAGTGTCCCAGTTTATGACAGAGATGGCATCTCACCATTCGCGTGTCGTTCATAGGGCGAGGTTTCTCGCACTCGGCTTGACAGAGGTCAATTGTTTCTGGACCTCCGACTGCAAATCATATCTGTAGACGATGCGGGGTTAGCGTAGCGTGATCCTGTATCACGCTATAATCGTCTTGCTTCGCTGCGAAGATTGCCTCTGAAGGCGACGTTAGCTCTCCGCGGAACAGGTGGTCTCTAACGGGGCCGTCTGAAAGCTCATGAATAAAGATTGTGATCAACAAAAACTCACCTACAGGGTTCACTACCATGCAGTTTGCAAGGTTGCGTACATGTTAGGCAAAAGCGTGAACCTTACGCTTACCCTGCTTGAGTTGCAGGAGCTCCGAAATAGCCCTGAACTCTGCTCTGGGCGGTTCATACGTCTCGCTGATCAGGACCTTGAAGATCCTCAACGACCCAAACACATGTGGGTTGTGCAAGTTGAGGTTCAGGACCCAAGCTCTGGATTCTCCTGACAGATTAGACAGAGCGAATGAGACTTGCATTCGCTTTTCATCGATGCGACGAGCATCGATGGCTTCGTTTAGCTCGACGAACCACCTCAACAGGGTGTCTTCCTCAACTCCCCGATACTTGGCGACTCTAGTTTTAGAGACTCCCGTCGACGCTCACGCGCCGGCTCTGCGGACTGAGACTGTTGTTGTCTCAGTGATTCGGTCCGCTGGTGATCTTGTTGTTGTAACAAGGTCGCCTGCGCTCGCGACTCATCAAGTTCTCGTTGCAAGAACTTGCTAATGACGACATGTTGCTGATCCCTATACCTTGAGGATAGCATGGCCCAGATGGCTTCCACGCCAACGGTCGAAATCATTCGTTCCATCGCACTCCATTCGATTCCGCTCAAATGGGAGTAGCTTTCACATTTCCGTGAAAGCTGTCGCCGTATACATCGTCCAACCTGTTTATGTTGGGCGATGGGGTTGTGGTCCTTGGACGGACTACAAATTGCTACCAGCTGTAACGGGGCACTGTTGACTACGTACTGGTTGACCAGTACGGAATATACTTCCACTGACGACAGTGGTCGACAGTGCCATGCTAGGTGTTTAAGGAACACGGAGGAAGGAAAGGAGACTAAGTAGTCAGACTAGTCTCTTGGTAAAAGTAAAACTGGATTAGTTTAATTAAGTCTTATAACTCCTTGAATCTCTGTTGGCCTGACTTATTAAACTAATATAACTGTATGTATGATGACGTCTACTCACAACCCATTGCGCGCTTCTAGCAGCGATTGGTGGGTTGATATCATCACGATGTCAACCAATGAGTAGACCCTTCGGTCAACCCAACAATATCACCATGTCTTGTGATATTGTTAAAAGAATATTCGACGTGATATTCTTTATTGTCAGATTCATTATAATGACAATCTAATGTAACGGGCTACCCCGTTAAACCTAAGATATCATTGTTATTACCGAGGATCTCATTGTGCGAAGACTAATTGGCTTGCTCAATTGCTTAGTTTTCCTGACGACGCCATCACTTTCTACCATGAATGGCTTTGCAAATTCCAGCAACGTCACATGCTAGCCGCTATCAACATTTACGGTGAAAGAGGCCCGGTGGACGTAAAGGCTATGAATAAAGTTTTTAAGAAAATATTTGTAATTGAGACCGAGTCTGATAGAATTAATTTGCAGGACTATACTACAGCATGACACTTGACAGGACTATTGCACAGCAAGAAATTGAAGGACACAAAAAATATACGGTGAGTATATTGTAGAATGGGAGTTGCCATATACTATCACAGGAATATGCACTGGCATCCTATGCAGTCGCGAATCACAATTGCGCTTACTTCAAATGCTGATGGCTCTAAGAAGCTTCAGTCTTCCAATATTTGGAAAGCCATGAAGCCCCGCTGCTTCGACGAGATATCAGGTCAAGCACATGTATTTCTCTATCGCAACAATAACAAGGCTTGAATGACGGTCGTGTTCTTCCACGAATGACTTGCAAACCCAGACAAAACAATGAAGTTACGTATCCATTTGAAATGAGAAAACTATATTATTCTCGTATTGTATTGTTTTAGATCAAAGTAGAAAGATTCTTCTATTGATTGACGCTGCTCCATCGAATATAACGAAGGACCTTACATTAAATAATGCAAGGTCCAGCTGCTTTTATCACGTGCGACCTCTATGATTCAGCTGATGAATGCCGGTGTCATCGCAGCGTCCAAGCGACGGTATCGCCGTTACGATCTGCAGAATGCGATCGACTGTGACGAGCGTAGTGAGGGTTCTAGAATCTACAAAATCGACTAACTCACTGCCATGCACTGGTCGGTGGCTGCCTGAAACGAGATTTCAAGCACTACCATTGCCAACTGCTTTAGCCACACGGGGATTTTTCTACTGAATCGGACATATTGAGTGCAGTGAGGTGGAAAGGAGTAAAGATGGCGCAACGGAGGTCGAGGAGAAGGGAGGTAGGTTGGAGCAAGAGCTGATAACACAGCTCAACAAGCTGCGTGGCCGAGATCCCATCAAGATTTTGAAGCTTCTCGATCCCATCGAAGAGGATGAGACTGATCAGCATGAGCTAACTGACAACGAGATTATCAAGGATATTTTGGAGGCAGATGATGAGGGGGAAAATAGTGAAGATGCCAAGCCTGTCGTAGAGACAGCTACCAGAACCGAGAAGATTGAACTCCTTCAGAATGTCTGATCCTTGCTCGACGTATCTCGGAAAGTCACCAAGCTGCTTATAAGTCCTTTACAACCTCCAGCTTGATCTTCGCAGCACCCCCACCACCCAAACCACCCTCGACAGGTGATTCAAGTATTTCCCTTCTTTAATACAAAAAGTGCTCATTTTTATAGTAACATAACCCTTTTTGATCATAATTTAAAACTTCTAACTTCGCGGCCATAAAACGAGGTCCGCGGACGCGGAAATCAATAACCCAATAATGGTTAAATCTCATCGGGGGTAAAATTATGGGAGGGAAGACTGTACGTTATTCTGAGACTTCTTTTCGATAAACAAATAAAGTTCAGTTCCGATTTTGATCCCCATATAACACGTGCCTTCTTGAGGCGTTTTGCGGACGTAGAATAGTCAAGCAACGCTTTGTTAAATTAGATAATCTTAGAGCACTCTATACCGTGATTCTTTGAATAGTTTGGTTTACTGTAACAGGAACCTTAAGCTCTAAAAGCTTGTTGAACCTCTGAGTCGGGTTCAATCTACTCAAAGTTGATCGTTGAGCATTAAGGCTTTCGTCTGACTTAAGGAGACTGTAGAGCTCCTCTACACTTGGTAGCACTTGTAGTCAACCTACGCCTGAGTCTATACGCCTAATCCTCTGTGAGGATGGAACAATCTAAACCCCATCACTGAAGCCTAAAAGGTCTCGCTATATTTGCTGACCGCGGACGTGAGCCCAGATTATGTGGATATCCTAGCTGCGCAAGGTCTCAATGTTCTAAATGCACGTATCGTGATCTCTATGCAGTATGAATCGACCCTTGTAGGGCAGGTCTAAGATCCAAGTAAGAGGCAGCTATGTCAACCCACTTTGCGGTAGCTTCCAGATGAAGAGGATAGGTCTCGTCCCCTTAGGGTGGACGTCATAGACATTACTTTGTAGGAGGAGGGGGAAAATCTCACCCTCTGGATCCGTGAGATTGAGATGGCCATGAGATCTGGCTTAATTTCACTTGGGCATCCGCGAGTCTCGCTGGCCACCACTTATGCTCGATGGGAGAGCTAGAGAGTGGGATCTGACGCGCAGCACGTCGGTTGACTGTGGCGTTTGCCCACATGAGATTCGCTCATGCTAGACCTTATGAAAGTTTTCTTGCCACCCAACTAGTCTCATCGCTATTCTTGCCACCCACTAGCCTCACGCTTCTTAGTGTACCATTCAGGGTAAGAATGAGTTAACAGACTATTTTCAAGAGTCGAAGAAGGCTGATGGATGCTATGCAGTGTGACCCTCTCCCTGAGACAGTCTATGCAACTGTATTTATGAAAGGGTCTTCGCACTTGGCGTGGTCAGAACCAGAGGTCTTTCGAGTCCATCCCTCGACTTTTGAAGAGGCTGTGAGCATCGTTAGGAATGATGAGCACAACTTAAAATGTGGCCAGACTTGGTCGGAATGGGTACAGCCCAAACTTTGCGAGGGCAACCCCAACAAACACTTTGACTTACTGTTTGCACTAGAGCCGATGGATATCAGTCATGCTGAAGATGCAGGTGAAGCTGAGCATATCTTGATGCGGAGCAACAACAGGCAGCGTAGCGTTGTATACATGCTGGATGCACCAAAGAATTGCGTCCCACTTGTCCTCTGCGCACCCAGCGCCGGACACCTATGTAGTCGAAACCTTGGGCCCGACCAGAAATCTGGTATGGTGCAAGGAAACGTCGACACCCAGTAGGCGCAGGGAGCCCTAATGGGAGCAATACTAGGTTCTGTCACTTCGTTACGAGATAGAGTAGAGCAGGGCTTACCCTCAAAGAAATCTGTGCCCGTCAGCATAGAGCGTGGATACAAGCCTGTCTTATTAGTCGCTGAGGCGAAAGTTAAAGGATTTGAGAAGCCGTGATTCATTTTTAATCGATTCAGGAGCATCTTGCAATTCTGCTCGACGTATGTCTCTTTGAGGGAAGTCAGCGATACGCTGAAGCTCTTATAGAGCACGCGGGTGTTTCTACTAACGTTCATATATCCACTGGTTGTCGCGTCAATGTACCAAGAACTACGCTAAACTTAGTTTGAAGTTCGTTGGAAGTTGACAGCATCTAATGTTGCCTTGTCCTTGATTTGGATTCGAGATATGATCTCATCCTAGGTATGGTATGGCTTGAACTCCATGAGCCATGGATTGGCTGGAGGTTTAAGACCTTAGGCGCAAAGCGAATGTTCCTAGCAAAGATTTAGAGAGTCGTGAAACCACCTTTGCTAAGCAACAAAAGAACTATTGGCGCGATCTATTGACAGAGGATGTCAACTTGCTGAAGATTTGTTGGCCGAGTTACTTAACTCGAATTTCCATGACATGATATTAAGAGGTGCTCTTTCACCGTATGTGGTACGATTCCTACTCCGTTGTTTGATACTCGTCGTGATAATAAATCACTGCCTGCTGCAGGCATGGTTCGTCCGAAGTACGATCAATCAAGAATGTGAATCCTTCTTTTGATTTGAGTAGGTTGGTAGGTGAAAATCCACTGAGTGAGGGGAGTCGCGATGGTACCTCACTGAAGGTCGGTTGTGACATTGTTGACATAAAGACGAAGAATTCAGGGCCAGGCCAACATAATTTCACGTGAAGGGGTACGGTTAAATCCACTTTGTGAAGTGTTCGAGTGACGTAACTCTTCACCAGATGTATCTCAAGACCAGAGCTCTTGTATAGAGCGTGCTACGTAAAACAGCAGTCACAAGAGCCTTTCTGTCCCGGCCTTCTAAGAAGCGTAATGTTTCTGTTGAGGAAAAAATCCCGCCGTCAGATGCAACATGTTCAGCGCTTAGCGGCCAGGACGGCACGAAGCGTTTATAGTACAAATACAGTATAAACACTTGTCAACGGAGTGACCGTCCATGTTGACTGGCAAAATTAGTCTTGAGGCTCTCCTATCCTAGGATTCTCTAATTGAGGTAGACGAGATGTCTAAAGGCAAATTCGGCTATGCTTTGAAGGCAGAAGGTTTACTCGATTAAGTGTTTATTCGACCTATTGTTGAGTTGAACTTATTTTCGTTTCTAAACAAGTCAGTTTTTGAGGTCACAAAGGCTGTACTTGGTGCGCATAGTGGATCTTCGATCTTTAAAAATTCCTATGGATCCGTTCTATCCTTTTGTACAGGAATTCCAAGACGTGGTGTGTCACAACCCACCGTCCGTCTTACCTCATGAAAGAGATGCACGTCATGAAATTAACCTCGTTCGAAGCACCAAATACTGCGTAACAAATTAGTAGCCTTAACCGAAGGAACTGTGTGACGTCATTGACATATTAATTCATGAAAAGCATGCGTCAGGAATGGTACTAGAGAGCAAATATCCCCATTCCACACCGACCATATGCGTTAATAAAGCCCAATGGGAAGTGGCGCATTGTTCATGCTTACAATAAGCTTGATGCTGCCACCTTTCCAGCTCAGACACCAATCCCTAGAAAAGATATTCTTCATAACGGAATGGTGGGATGTACGATGTTAAGTGCGCTCGACTTGGTCGATAGTTTCTATCAACTGCTCATGCGAGAGAGCAGATAATCTCGATGAATGCGATTAGCAATCCGAGCAGTTTGCTCTGAGAGTGGATCGTTATGCAGCAAGGGTTATCACATGCACCGGCTGCATCTAATCGTCTTGGTGACACAATTGTCCAGACCTCACCGAGGTTATGCACAGACGTACCATTTGTGACATATTTTTCCATAGTCGTGCTATGAACGGTCAGTCGAATGTGGACAATCATATTGACCGTTTCCAAGCGGTGTTCGAGAGCACGCTCACGTATAAGCTGTATGCCAATGCATCTAAGTGCGGTTTCGGTGCAGAAGAGAGTCCATTTTCTAGGGTGCTTCATTGGGAGGCGAAGGCTTTGAGCGGATATCGCTAAGGTCAAAGCCACAGTTAATAGTCCGGCTCCTAAGAACCAAAAGGACTTACGTAAGTGGCTTGGCTTTGCCCAATACCTGCACAAGTATAGTACGAACTATGCAGATATGGAACGACCATTACCCAACCAATTTCAAAAGGGATTGGAGTGGTGCTGGACTAGCACCGAGCATGATGCGTTTAGAACTGTTGAAGAGAGTCTTCTTCACGCGCCAATCTTGGCTTTGCCCGATCTTGATCGGCCTTTTGGTGTCATCTGTGACGCATCTGACAATTCCATGGGCAGTGCTTTGTTACAATCATACATCAATGAACGGGTACGATATATTGCGTTGAATTATCGACAGCTAAAAGCTGCTGAAAAGAAATATCCAGCTCATGACAAAGAACTACTGTCAATGTAGTTCACTATAGTCAAATTTATAGTCCATATGCTTGGCTTAAAACCGTTTGCGATCTTTGTAGATCATGTGTCATTGCGCACTGCGACCCAGTCGCCTCATCTCTCTCATAGAATGGCTTGTTGGCTCTCATTATTTGCCGAATACAGATTCGAGGTGAAATCTAAGCCGAAAAAGAAGAATAATTTGACCGATGCGGTATCTTGCAGTTCTAAATATGGGCTTACTCATGTATCGACTCTGTCGTCGTCAGTCACTGACCTCTTCGTACGGCTTCAGCCAAGGATGAAAAAATTGTATCTTTGCTTCGTGCTATTGAAAGAGATGATTTCAACGACTTAGATACATAAGTCGGTACATTTACGTGCGGTATTACGATGATAATCCTTCGATGGAGGCCTATTGTGACTATACCATAAATGATAAGGATACTCCTTCTATCGTTGTACGTCATGATGAGGAGTTGAAGCACCCGATCCTCTATGAGGCACATTATACTGCGTTAATTGGTCATCTCGTTCGTGAGATGATCTATGGCTCAATTAGCCAGTGCTATTGTTGTCTAAAACGCTTTAGATGAGTCTGCACCTATGTGAGCACGTGTAAACGTGTCAAAGGGTGAAACCCTCAGCTCATACGGATGCGCCGCGAAGAAGTCTACCCATACCCTCTGGGTTTTAAGAGCCCATAAGCATGGACTTCATGTTCGGTCTATCGAAACACACGCATGGCGCTACGGGTGTGTGGTCTGTGTTAACCGTTTGAGCAAGATGGATTACTTGGCGGCTGTACACATATTATTGATGGTGAAGGTACAGTTAAGCTGTTCACGATCGAATATTTCAACAACACGGTCTGCCTGTGGCAATTGTCTCTGATATAGACCGTCTCTTTACTAGGCAGTTTTTGAAAGTCTGTCTTCAAGGTGCTCAGCAAACAATTAGACATGTCTATAGCGGATCAACCGCAGACCTATGGTCAGACCGAGCGAGTGAATCGCGTTACCGATGACTTATTACGCAGTGTTTGCGCTAATACACCAAAACGCTGGATTTTTATGCTCCCAATCATTAAGTTTGCGTTGAACTATGTTGTTCATGCCTCTACAGGCTTGACTTCGTTTTATGTGATTGGCATCACACACCCTGGCGTTCTATTAACTCTACCACTGCGTTGTTTAGGGCTTGGTGGGGAGAGATGGCGGATTGGCTGGCTAAAATTAGCCCATCTAGTGTTCACAAACTGGTTAGCGTGTTACAAAATATGCGGAAGGCTCTGGCTAATAGCTAAGATAAACAGAAAGACCACGATGATGCTAACGACATAAGTTGTATTGGACGTTATTAAGTCGGAGACCAAGTTCTGCTGTATTTCAAAACCTACCTACAAATGTAGTGTCTGCCGATTGTAAGAAAAATTTGCGTCTGCGCTTTATTAAACTATTCGCGGTCGTCGCTAAGAAGGTACTTGCGTATACGCTCAACCTTCCGCACAAACTGCGCGCACGTCTTGTGTTCGGCTTCGGCTTATTCAAAACGTGTCGAAATTTGTCCCACGTGATCTTGGCGTCGATTTCGCCGCTACGGATAGCCGCACCAGCGTCTGCTTAATTCGAATTAGGATGTCAAGCTGAGCCTACATCCGGGTAAGACTTAACTCCACCGTCTGAAGACGAGCTTTTATCTCTTCAAGCGCACTCTGGGTCTTATTCGACGTCTTGCGGAGGTAGCTTACTTAATGACGCAGAGTATCAAGCTCGTCGTTCGGTACACCGACAACCACAGACACCGCTCGATGAGCAAGGGAATCGTCAGGTCCATGTGGATCGACTTCTGTAACGACGTTGTCGTCATGGCAAGTACCAGTATCTCGTGTAGTGGCGCGGGTACCCGGAGTCGGAAAACGCATGGGAGTTTAAGGTACCCTTTTGACGGGATTGCCTTTATATCTTATATGTTTTAAACATCGTGTCAAGGTTCTTCTTGCGGCCACAAACGTTTCTCACCAATATTGGCGGAAGTAGGTGGGTCGTTGGTCATCGCTTGAACAAAACTCACAACTATTGGTGGAGCCAAAGCATGGCGGGTGTGGGTACGCAATTGGCCTCTGTCTTTAAGCTTAACGCAGCCATACCGAAGCTTTTGATCTAGACGAACGTCTAAAACATCGGCATTTGCGCTTAAAGCTACTTCTCTGCTAATAAGTCATCTTGGTACATCTAACGAACAAACGCAGTGTCTTGTTATACCTGTATTTGGCCTGAGAATCGAAGGATGGGTTACCCTTGATCTATGGAACCGATGCACCCCGTGCTTGCGTGTAAAGTCGCAACATGTATTGACTTTGAGTCGTCAAATAAGGCTCCTGGTACTTCGCGTGAGTGCCTGTCGACTCGCAAACCCTTCAGGAAATGTGAGCTCTGTGCCAATGTCCAACGTTGCCAATGAACGGCGTGCCGTTTGGCGTATACGTATTTTCCGCATTAAATGTTGTGAACACATAGTCACGGCGACTCTTAAAGGTTCGAACAATCTACATATGGCATCGAATGATCTCGTATTGTTGGATGGTCAGCTGCTTTTGATCATCGAGCGGATTCGAAGTGATGACTTCGCCCACATTGGGTGGCTGATGCTGCGAAGACGGCGCGTTGACTTCGCCACGTTCGGCGAAAGGATTTGGTGCTGAAAGAGGCTTTGCCTCAAGCACAAATGGGTCGGATATTGTCCTTTCTGTGTGTTGAACATTAGTATTGCTAAATTACTCACCCCTTCCTCGAGGTCGAGATAAGACGAAAGGAGTCAAAGACTCAAGATGTGACGATGCCGTGGTTTGGTGCTTCAAACAACCGTGAGTTGAAGCGTACATACCGATTTTTTTATAAAAAGAATTCGATTGACATTTTGTGGTAGCGTTCGTCTGGTGAGAGGAGCGTGTAACCGAGTTTCACGTCGATTGGAAGTCGACCATAGGTGTCGTAAACATGTGGCAAAGTCGATCTCACAAAATCGCTTGTGTGAGGGTCGATCTTCGACTTGCCCATACTTGCCGACTGACGGAGGGGGTACTCCGATCCGTGCCTTGTTGTATAGCCTTGTGTTCACCTTGTGTACCGGTCGGTTGGGCTGGCTTGAGCTCTTCGTAATGGCCTTGGGAGATGTCCATCTCACTGAAGGTTGGGGTTGAGAGCTCGCTTCCGGTGCGGAAATCTTCACATCACGAACAGGGGTTCTGCGATCTTGAGTCGCGACGGTCACTATGTGGAGAGGTCGCGATCTTAATCTTGGATCACACCGATATCGATTTGTCTTCGGTATCGGGGTCTTTGCAGTGCGGAAATCTTCACTCAGCAAATAGTGATCTTGCGTCGATCTTGCCTTGGGATCGTTCCGATCTGGTCTTGGGATCGTTCCGATCTGGTCTTGGGATCGGTCTGATCTGGTCTTGGGATCGGTCCGATCTGGTCTCGGGATCGGCCGATCTGGTCTCGGGATCGGCCGATCTTGCTGGAAGTGCGCAATGTGAGCAGATAGGTGTCCTGTTTTGCCGAAATGAAACGTGCCGATCTGCCTTGTAGATCGCTTCGATCTTGCTCGGTCTTGTCTTGAACTCCTTGTCCAGATATTCTGACCACTTGAGCCGTCTCGCGATCTTGTAACCAAAATTCTTTTCCTTGTCGCTGCTACCCTAGCAGTTGAGCTGAGCGTGAGTACTTGATCGATCCGGGCCCAACTTTCCGAGATCGCTCTTCTCGATCTTGGCCAACAATCCAAGATCGGTCATCAATTTCCTTGTAGCACGCGTGCCTCAAACCGTCGGGGAAGCCAAATAAATCTTGCCCGGAAGAGAGGGAGGGAACGCGCGTCGTGAGCAGAAGAAGTAGAGTTCAAGTCTGTTTTAGTAACCAACCAAATTACTAGCCAATCTATCTTTAAGCCATCATAAACTGTAGGCCACTTTCCAAACCGATATCACCTTTAATCTTGACTGCCCCTTGAACACGTGTCGGAATTTCATGACCTGTACTCCAAAGATAGCGTCAATATTCCCGATATCGTGCCTAAATGCCCAAAAGAGACCAAATCCCAAATAGGGTACCAAATTCCCATTTTTTGGCTCCGAAAGGTCCGAAATAGTACTTAAGTGCCAAATGTGTCTAAATCCATTTTGCGACGTCAGTTCAACCGGCTTCAACTGTCTCGTTCGGTCTGAAATTTTGCGACATCACTCGTGAGACGACAAAAAACATATTCATCATGATTCCAAAGTCTCATCAGCGATACATCCGTGATCAATAGGGAACATGACCGATCTGGTACCCAGATTTGAGATCGTTGAGATCGACACGGTACAATTCAGCAGTAGATGTTATTCTTTTCATTGTAAGTGCTCCAATTTCACCCTTCATTTCTTATCTGGTCCACGAGACTCTCCACATAGCTCCCTGGACCTCCACGAGTATCCACGTTTCCAGATCGGGCTATAATTAACCTAAATCAGTACTTTCATTGTGAGATCGGTAAAGAGTATCACCGATCTGCAGGATGTTACACCTTCGTCCCAGAGTTATATCGCATCGCATCACCTGGTCCCAGATGCATCTTTCCAGAATGACTTGGCCACAATATCCACGACCGTTGATATACGTATCCTTCTCCTTGACCAACATTCAAGGAAATTGTATGACTTTGTCCCACTTCCTCGTCCCAGATCGCTCTATACGTATCCTTCTCCTTGACCAACATTCAGGTAAAATGTATGACTTTGTCCCACTTCCTCGTCCCAGATCGCTCCATGGAAATCGTTCTATTTGTCGTCTTGTCCCAGATCGCACTGTCCCCGGTCGTTCCATATCCATCAGTCTGGAGACAGTTGGATCGGATCGCCGATCCCCGTTGAGATCGCTTTCCATCTCCTTATTGGATCGGTAGGTCCCTTGGCATCATTTTCAACCAGTGAGTGACGTCCCAACTGGGAGGTCGCCGATCCACGTCCCATCATTTGAGCCGTGACTTTTTTACAACCTCCCCCTGTACTAAAGTTCTTTGGGCAGCAATCGCCTGCAGTTCAATCACTCATCACCTTCGTTCTAAGCACTTAAGTCTGTTTTATGGCATCTCCTACGCGTTCTCCTACCTCGTCAGTTTTCTCGCTATGTTCGACTGGGATTCTGTCTCCGGATCGCGATCTGTCACCCAGACCGTCCGATCAAGGGGAGCATATTCATATTGTGCCGGATCTGTCGGTTCCCCAAATCATTTCGATCTAGCTGGATCCCCCCATCCATATGGGATCACCAGATCGACGACGGATAGGGTCTCCGTCTCCAGGCGAAGACTCGACGGCTGGATCTCCAGCCCATGGGGGGCATACTGCACCGGCCCTAGATTAACTCGGGTCTCCAAACTATCCCGACCCGGCCGGATCGCTATCGATGATTATGGGATCTTCAGACCGCCCGCCTGAGCCGAACTCTCTTCCCGCATCTCCAACAATCCTTACAGCGTATAAATTCGACACCCTGGCCACTAGTGCGTCTTGTGGTGGGTTAGCTTCAATCGTGGAAATCGCCGGTCACTTTCCAAGCGTTTTTGCGGACAATGTTCGTTCCACGTTGGCTACGATCTCCTACTTATGAGATCGCGAGGCCACCTTCTGCAGCCAAGTTGATACCATTCTTGCGATTCAGCAGTCGTACCGAGAGGCTGTTGCGCGATGAGAACGCTTGTAAGACAAGATCGATACTCTGCATGGATCGGCCGCCCCATTTGTATCCTTCGTCCAGCGTCAATATGATTTTTTGCAAGGTCGCTACGTCAACGCAGTGCATTCTTTGAGCGACTGTAGACGATCTTTCCAAACGCATCGAGATCAATCGGCGCAGATTCTTCTGCTGCGCGAAATGTTACGTGTCAGCCATGAGGATCGAGGCAACTTGGAACAACGGATAAAAACCTTGTTGATTCAGGTCTATTCGCTCCAATTCGAGTGCAATATTCTTCGAAAGCAGCGTGACCAGCCGACCTCCGACAGTTCTTTCCTCAACCGGGAAGTTTTGTAGTGTAAGGAGCTATTGGATCGGTCTCAATCAGAGATCGCTGAAGGGTTGACTTCGATCAGCGATCTCATACAGAAGGTGGGCTATTTGACGCCATTGGAATGTCAGCTGACACATACACAAGTGGAGAATGTAAACCTCTGTCGTCATTGAGCGGAGCATCTCACGGTATACAACTAGTTATAGGTGGCAGAGCAAGATCGTGATCGGGCTATAGCAAAAAACCGGACCCTTCTCCACACAAACAATAGTGCCATACTCGGGTCTCAGTAATCTGCGTCACCCACTCGGTAGACCTACAAGAGTACCACTCCGGCCATATCGGCACCTGCTTCCATTGCCCAGAGGCCGCGATCTCCTGCCCGTAAATATCCCTCGAGATCGTCCGCCCCACCAGCCAAGCGTCAGCGCATTCAGCCGAGGTCAAATTCCGGGAATTCTCTCGCCATCCGATCAGGCTCTCACGTACTATCGTTAAATTCCACCACACCTTCCAAGATAATCCCAAGATTGACCTCCTCTGCGCTCACACCGGTGTCTTAAACTCCTTCGTCTCCTTCCTCGGATGCTAGGACCGGATCGGGCAGTGGGAAATCGTCCGAGTCTGGCTCTAGCTCGGACGATTTAACTCGAACAATGTTGTCTCAATCGAGATCGGCATCTCGTCGTCAGACAAGATCGAATATCCGATCCGTTTCTCCCTACCTCTCCCAAGCTGCTCCGTCTGATTTTCCTTCGTCCGTGAAAACCGTAATTGACCAAGAACTTCTGCGTCCGCCCCACCAAGTGATCTAAAGCCTCGTTATCTCTCCTACTCTTCTCCTACGGCCACGACTGCTCCCGTGAATGACAGTCAGGGTGATGATGACCCTGGATAAGTGGATGTGTCATTGCCGCAGGAAACCCTCAGCGAGATCGGTTCGGTTAATTCGCTTTGTAGATCCACTGCAATTTTAGCCCGCCATTTGTCCGACAGCGACTGCAGTATCGTCATTCCGGCGCGCCAAGTGAAAAACAGAATCCTCTCTCCGGGCGATTTTTATGATCTTCTGCCACTTAAGCATTCACTAGATCGATACCTTCCGCATTTTCAGGCACCTTTCCACCGGATCGCTGTCGAGATCGCTCCTTGGTCAGTTACACGGATGGCGAAGGTTTTTTTTTGGATGACTATGTATATCGACCTGCTGTTCCACCATGACTCCAAGCCCAAGCATTTCCTATTCCCCTCCCACACACACGGACGGGCTTCGCCTACTTAGACTTTGGCACCTGGACTAATTTCACGACGACACACTGATGCTCTATACGCCAGAGCTCCCTGAGATAATGTCGTGATTTCCGTGAATACCATATCGCTTTCCTTGACTGGATGGTATCGGGACATGGGTACTCGTTATAAGGAGCTTAAGTCCAGTCATCGGAAACCTCTGTGGAAATCCACACATGCTTTCCCGATCTCTCCGGCTCAACGACGATCTGACCGGTTCATGCAAAATTATTAGCGTCAACGGAAACAATGCCGATCTCGCTTCGGTGAGCGTTGGAAAATTTTCTCTAAGATAATACCCCGCGGTGTGATTGCTGGCTACTGCAATCTTGACATTTTGCTGGATCCCTACTTCCTCTATTTCCGTGCTTTTATGAAGAAGTAGTTTAGTATCCAGGGCAACGACATTCTGACGACTCAGCCGACCTGCTAGAAGCGTTGGACGTAGAAGACCAAGAGGCACCTTGGCGCAACCAGTTCCGTAGCGCTTATTAAGATCACCCCGGATCGCGGATCCATCGTCTACAGGACAAGTTCAAGCCTGCCCAACACTCTTAGTCCAAGATCGATGTCCGAGCCCGAACGTCTTTCGTAATTGTGTTTTGATTTCATCGTATATAATGGTAATTCATTGTTCAACTTTTACAACTTCGATTCTCCCTCAGACCCACATCATTCAGTAAGGTACTATATTTGACTGTCTCCATACTCACACACGTAGCTCCATTTATCAGCATATAATACCTCCTGGCATAACTTGCCACCCCATCCATCCGCATACGCTGCCTCCCAGCATATCTGCCCCGACCGTCAAGGTTTGTTCCGACTTGCCTTTATGAGACTGCATCACTTCGAAACGGTAATGGCTCACCAGGCTCCGCTCAAACTTTTGCAAGATAGCTCCACAACCCAGATCAGCCTCATCCATCCTGCTTATATCGGGATGTCCCTTCCATCTCACCAGACTCTGTCGATGTACTCGCCCATAACGGGTTTTTCGACCAGATAACACGTCCAATATTTCTTCCATTTAATATTCCCCTCCTCAAGATCGCTTTTCCAACTGTCCTTTGGTAACAGAGCTTCATTAAATCCAAGCGATCGGCTTCATCCAACATTTGTATTAATCTTTGGGATTTCGGGTAACGTCTTTACTCTTATTCGTTTTAATAGCAGTACAATCGGGATCAGTCGATATGAGGTCCCAGCGATCTCCAAATTCACAGCGTGATCTCCACACATATCAAAAAATCGAAATGGACCATGCCACATATGTGCTAGCTTCTTCGCATATCCTTTCTTGACTCGATTCAAGTATAGCCAAACTTATTTCCCCACTTCAATCTCATGTTGCTCCAGGTCTTCATTGTGTCGATATGCCCTTTTCTAGATCGCGGCTCGTAAATGATGGTTCAACGCAGGTCGAGCCCGCTTATATTGTCTTAAAATTTTGTATCTCCACCTTCAGTGATTGTGATCTCTGTTCTCGTGTTACCCACTGATAACGTAGATTCCAACGTCGATCTCGGATCCCAACCATAAATCAAATAGAATGGGGGTGTCCCCTCGGATCCGATCTTGCGCGGTATTATTCCTAAAGGTGAGTCGTTCAGCAATATTTCCCAGTCTTGTTAACGACATCGGCAACGTACATCTTTGGAAACCGCATTACAGTTTGCACCATTCGTTCGGCCGTTCGATTTGCTTGTGGTCGGTAGGCCATGGTTGCACGCTGTTTTTGTCCTACGATCTGGCCGAAAGATCGGAAGTCGGACATAAATTCTGGCTCGCGATCATGCCTGATGGCTTCACTAGCTCCGAAGCGTCGGAACACACATTCTTCGAAATTTTCTGCGATCGTTTGTGCGGTGTGTGACGAGTTAGCTTTTGTGATCACATATCCGGAGAAGAGATCGACCCAAATTAGTATCTCTGTATTCCCCTTTAGCGACTTGGGTAACGATGGTATATGATCCATCGCAATAATCCTGAAATGGAGAGTGCGCTTGTAAATTGCCAGGCGATCTCCCATCGATCTAAGGACGCCCCTTTCCGGTCTCACATTTGGGGCATATCGCCCACATATAGTTGCACCCTCCGATTACAGCCCTCTCCAGTGGAATTGCTATCTGATCCTCTGATCGGTCCTGCCAATCTCCGGATGGCCTCCTTTCAGACTAGCGTGGTAGTGGTGCATTAACTCCTGTTGCAACGTCTATGACATCACCAGACGCATCAAACCATCGCGATCTTCTGTCTCCATCTTCGCCATGGGGCATAGGAAAAGCAGATCGTTCTCGTCGATCTCGTACTCTGGCGCCAATTTCGCGTACATCTTCACTTCTCCCGCATTCAGGCTAGAAACATCGCCATTTATATATTTTTTAGATTGACAATCTAAAGCTCTTCATCTTGAGGTTGACCTATTCGTATATTCTCAATTCTCTGCACCATCTCCTCCTGTAACATTTTTGGCTGATGACGTCTCCTTTCGGCCGATATCGTGATCACAGTTATTAGATCAAGCTGACCTGTCTGCTTGGGTATCAACAATTAATCTAGGCGGTACAATGTAATCAGATCTTGCCGATCTTCTTCAGCCGGTATATTTCTTCCTTTTTCGTTTTGCAATGCTGTGCTTGCTAGTCGATCTGCAATTTGGTTCCATTCTCGCTTTAAAATGCAAAAACTCTTAACCCAGTTAAGATCTTAATTTTATATAACGCCGTATGCCTCAGAAGTTGCAATCTGGTGCTTTGCAGTCGATCCCAACGCGCATCTGTCGGATCACCAAATTGGAGTCTTTGCAAAAAATCATTTGCCCCCTGTCCAGATCGGCGAGCAACTCGATGCATAATAGCAAGCCATTATACTCCGCTTCGTTCACGTTCAGATCGAGAGCATATCTGAATTTTGCCGCCACGATCTTCACTCAGGCAACCTCCATATCACGACACTGTACGAACCTCCTTTCTACCATATCCTCGCCGGTTAATCAAAACTGACCACTAGCAGTTTCTCCCCCTCTTACACCGTAGGAGGTGGTTTTGAGATCTTGAGTCTGCAGTCTTTTCGCGGAGAGACTGCGATCAGTATCTCTTCCACCTCTTCTCTCGGAGTTGTAGTTGCTGCTATCATACCGAAGATCTCTTCCTCTCCTATTTTGCATTTTTACTCTCCATAGTCCATTTGACGGCAAAGCAGCCCACCACCCCAATCTTCTGTTAGGCCCTCTAGATTGCATCAACCACGCTAACGTAAAATGTCGGGTCAGAACAGTGATCTCACGTGAGGCTAGTGTAGTGTAGCATACGTCCAATTCACGAAGTAACGACAGCACTTCTTTGCCACCGTTCCGTAAGTAAGCTCATTGAAATTATGAAGTGCAGCTAGTGAACGCCCATGTATGATGCACACCGTCATACTCCTGTATCAGGGCCGCTGAGACAGCCCACTCACTAGCGTAGACCACAATCACGGGAGGTCGATCTGGGTTAAAAGGTTTAAGCATGGGGGCTGTAGATTTCTTAGCCTTAAGCATAGTAAAAGCAGCCATGGCTTCCTTCCATCGATCCTCGTTCGACCATTCATCTCCTAATGCGAATTGAGATCGGCCGATCTCAAAGAAATCTGATTCCCTTCGATCGTACAACACAGCGGCATGCATCGCAAACTACTAAATGAATGAGCTTGAGTAATTCAAGCTTACGAGAATAGATTGAATAGCTCGCAGCGTGCTAGGGAACGGGATGTTGACCAACGACTACAAGTTCTTTGGTAGCGCTTCTAGACCGTCCATTGACACTCGATGTCCCAAATAATCGACCACACGGCACCCCCGAAACCTCTTCGTAAGACTGATGGACAGATTTCACTTATCGCAAACTTCCAACAGTCGTTCTACTTTTGCGTACAAAGATTCCCATGACGTGGCTGGTATCAGAATATCGTCAATATAACATCGTCGTCCCAGTATGGAGGGTCGTCGATCTGTCTCAGGTTCTCCATCTTCAAATTCATCGATATGGCTGCCCAAAGCTGAGCTCTGGCCGATCTTGATGTAACTATACAACCCATTGTCAACAAGACGTTAAAGATCTGGGGCGCATTTTTAAGTCCAAAAGGCATTCGTAGCCACTTAAAAAGACCGAACGGCGGGACGAATGCTGAGATCAGGACCGCGCGCTCAGTCATTTCCACGACCCAAACTCCACTAGCCATATCTAACGAGCAGGACCATATGGCCTCATCCAAATCTTCCAGCAGATTGCTGATCAGCACCATGGAGTAAATTATCAGTCGCGTCAGCTGATTCACTCTTCGATAATCATTACAAAGGCGAATATGCAATTCATTCTTCTTAATACTCAACACTATCGCACACGCCCAAAGCGACGTGGATGGCTAAATGATCTTGGCCACTAGTATTTCTTTGATAAGCTCCAAAAACTACTCCATGTATTTGTGCGCGACCTTGCGGACTCTCTGTGATATGGATGCGGCCCTACTGACATCGATATCACAAATTGCACCTCGTGCTGCTGGTGGTAGAGCATTGCTCCTCCCCATAAGGAGGTGACGGATCTTCTAAATCATTAAGTTTTGGTTCATCTGTGCAGAGAGGGACGTTGGGATCGCCGATCTTGATTCCATCAATCGTAACTTCTTCTATAGTTGTCGACATCTCTGGCAACAAATCCATGTGCTGTTTGATATATTCAGCAAACAAATCTCCGATCTCGTGATAGTAGACTGGTGCTTCTGCAATCTCAGTTTAATCGACTTTGGGCGACTTCTCCTCTTCAGACTCTTTCTTATCTTTAGACTGATTTAGTTCCGATCTGCTGTTTTTCTAATCGGCATCCAACGGAGAGAGTCTACTACCATGCCCTCATTTTTGATCTCGTGTTCCCCTTTCGTAGCACACTGGGCTTCAATCTCATGGTTGTTATACATGGGCGATAGATCTACTTCATCCAGTGAGGTCGTTCCAACTCCGTTAATACTTCCTTCCTCCCTCCGTAACTACGGTATCTGTCCTTTGAAAATTTCGTTCCCGGCCTGTCGCGTTACCATAGAGATCGCTGAAGGTACATCTTTTAGCGGATCGGACGTTCGCTTTATAATACGTTTAGGGACGTCGTATTGAGGGCGATCTACCAATGGTCCATTCGGCTCCTCTGGTAGCGCATTCACATTATCTGTCGCAGCTTCATACTCTAGAGTTTGCTACTCTTTGTACATCCCCAAACCCACCGTCATATAATCTTGATTACGAGGTATCATATCGCCTTCCGTCAAAAAGCCGAGTATAGAGTGGTTGGGCAATATGATCTCGCGGTCGCCAGTGTTAGTCATCTGCAGACATTTTGTCTTACCCAACTCCGAGATCACTGTGGAGACCCAATTTGGTCTTCTAGTGACCAAAAACTTCATCTTGGACCCACCGGTCCCAATCTTCACTTCTCTTGACCCTCCGACCGGGATCACCACATGTTGGACCTTCGCCGTTCTATGCTGTATCTTCGATCCGTACGCGGGACGACGTCCTGCGAGATAAATGCGGACTTCTTCCGGTAGGCATAACGCACCGTCGGAGTTATCGAGCCCCACTCTGGCAGGCACTATAAAGTCCATTTCATCAAATCGCTTCTTGTCCAACCTGATCGCTTAATCACACATTGTAATAATATATTAGCGATCCCGCGAGGGCTACCTTAATATTGTTGCTACCTATCGGCATGTACGGAGTTTGTCCGATTTCTATATACTCTTGTCGCTGACTTTCGTCAATAATGCAACCAACCTTACGAGCAAAGGTGGTGTCAATATTCGAACTCTAGCACTGGGATCAAATAGCTGAGTCGCTTTCACGATGTTGGTCGTTCCAACAGCTTTCGCCTGCTCAAACTTCTTTCCGGGCGAATAATTCTTCCAGTACCCGCGAGTTTCACCAAAATCGAGCTCGATCTCCATAGTTAATTCGGGTTGCGAATTTTAGTCGATCATCTTCAGACTGGAGACAGAGAAAACACGTTTAGACTTCGACCGACATATATTTATTTCCATATGTGTGTTTTGCTTACTCTCGCGATCTATCTTCTTTTCCACGTATGCAATTATGCCACGCCTAGAACGCTCGGCTTGAACCATAATTCAACCTGGCGAGTGCTCTAGTTTAACATCTTCTCAGCCTTCTCTGGCAACGTCCTCGCATGCTTGTTTGGGACGAATTACTGGCGTATTTTGTTGCAGAACTCCTCCATGGGACACTTCCCCGGATCATGCATCTCGCCACAGGAGCGACACACAAAAAATACTTGTCTGAGGAATGTCCTTTGCGCCCACACTTCTGGTTAGTGAGCCGCTTACAGCAACCGAGATCTCCATGCTTGGTCAATCCGCAATGAGTACACGGTTTTGATGGCATACTACGACATTGGTCTTGACGACTTCTCGAATCCAACGTTTCCATGTTCGCCAAAGTGTAGCTGGTTGGCTTGCGTCGATCTGCATCAGCGGCTACATGACTCGATTTCAAACGATCTTCTGAATCCGATCCGTTGGTGTCTGAGTCTCACTCGCTGCTGATGTCCCTGGTACGGATAATCCTCACTTCTCGTGCGGGCTTGGACGATACTGGACCAGGCGTTATCTTCTGTCTGAATTCGGACAATCCTAGCATGAATTTCCCTTGGCGCAATCTCCCCTTTTGGTATTTATGCATTGATGTGTGCATGGCTCCCGCATAATCTACATTCGGCAATAGCAATTGGTTGGATTAATCAGAACCATCCAAAGTGTTAATAAATTGACATGTTCCTTGCGTGCAGCCGCCAATCCAGTCATCAAGATTATGTTCGCCTGCATTCCCATCACGTTCAGCCGATACAAGTACTTCAAGGGATTATACTTCGATCGCTTCATCGCGTGGTAATATTGCCGGCTCGCTGACATCCCATGTCCCGAATATTCTAATAGGAAGCTATTCATCAATTCCATCCAATTGAATCTGTTCAATCTGCTCAGCTGGCGGTACCAGTAGCGAGCTAAGCCCACCATTAAATTGCCGAAGACCAAACAATGCTTATCGTCCGGCGCCTGGTCCCGGAGAAACGCGAATTTAACTTTGCCCATCCAGATCCGTGGTTTGCCTTCTTCCCGATCTTTCCCTAATAATTCTTTCAATTCTGAGATCGCTGAGATCCTGATATTATACGTGATGGCACTACCCCGGTAGACATACCGGTAGTGGCTACTTGAGTTCGACGTAGTTCGGCTATCCATTTATCGTATGGATCGCATTCTGCCTTCTGATAAATTGCTGGTAAGTGTCTGACCCTACCGATTCTGTCTTTACGTCTGGCATGTCGTAGTTTACTGGCGAAACTGGTAGAAAAGTAAGGCGATCCAGGTGATGGTTTGGCAGTCGATTTATTTGTTGGGCTGTCTGTTAATCCGCCTCGTACTAGTTCATCGCTGTATTGTAAAAACGACTTAGATTGTATTTTCTTGATCTTCTAAACTCGGGGGTATACAGGTCGATCTTGGTTGGGTGTTGATCTTGGCCTGGTCTCGAAAAGTGTCGAACCTGGCCTTGCTGATCTTGTTGGTTAGCAGAAACGATCCTCCCGATGGTCTCAGAGACATTCGCCGAATGATGATGGACCCATCTGACTTGATCTCATAGTCAGCAGCTGAGGCATGGGGGGCGATCCTGAGGGGTGTTCCGGAGGTGAATCCAAGGGTATGGCGATCTCGTCTCTATATGTGGTAGTCTTGCCCACCAGAAGTATCATGGCCTCCACATACTCACTTTGTGCGTTCTGAGACTGTTCCACGCTGCATCCCATCATTTCATCTCTATCAAAAGCATAAGAACAGAATCCCGTGTCCTTTAACCTCGTCAAAATAAAATCAATCGCGCCGAGTTTGCTAGTCACAGGCGGCTAGATCGAGATCGGCTTATTAAGAGGACCGATCAACTTGGGCCGTAATATCTTTAACACTAGATCTGTCTTGAGCAGCGTCTTCAAGTGGCTATAATAGCATTGCCATTTAGCACGCTTCCACGTCTCGTTTGACGTTCCGGCATTCCTGGATGCGATCTTTACTGTGTCATATTATGTCTTTAGCATCGCGATCTCGTCGAGTTCTTGACCGTATTCCTCTTTTACTCCGATCTGTGATTCCACGGTCTGGTCAATCTGGCGATCTTTGCATTCCGATCCGGGCGATCTTATCATAGCTCTTCCCGGTGTGGCAGACTTCTCGATCGGCTTTCTCCGCTTGAGATCGGGTGACCTGTCGACCAGGAGATAGGGTTTGGATTTCGCCGGTTTGGTTACACAATTGGACTTTCATCCAGCAGATCGCTTTTAGCAGAGCGATCAGCGGTGGTCCCCGAAAAGACAATAAGAGGAATTTGAGTTTTATCTTCCAGATCGATCCCTCGATCTTCCTCTTTCATTTTCATTTCATCAGAGTCCCTCCCATAGCTCTGATAGTTAAGGGATCTTGTATATCTGCGTGTCTGCGTCGATTTCTCTGTCACTGACACTTCAATCCCAGGTTCTTGCTTGATCTTGAAATCTTTACCAGTGGACTCACGGTGAAATCGAGAGGCCTCAAAAGATCCAGGCACGCGCACCATTGTGGCGAAGTCGATCTCACAAAATCGCTTGTGTGAGGGTCGATCTTCTACTTGCCCATACTTGCCGACTGACGGAGGGGGTACTCTGATCCGTGCCTTGTTGTATAGCCTTGTGCTGACCTTGTGTACCGGTCGGTTGGGCTGGCTTGAGCTCTTCGTAATGGCCTTGGGAGATGTCCATCTCACTGAAGGTTGGGGTTGAGAGCTCGCTTCCGGTGCGGAAATCTTCACATCACGAACAGGGGTTCTGCGATCTTGAATCGCGACGGTCACTATGTGGAGAGGTCGCGATCTTAATATTGGATCACACCGATATCGATTTGTCTTCGGTATCGGGGTCTTTGAAGTGCGGAAATCTTCACTCAGCAAATAGTAATCTTGCGTCGATCTTGCCTTGGGATCGTTCCGATCTGGTCTTGGGATCGGTCTGATCTGGTCTTGGGATCGGTCTGATCTGGTCTTGGGATCGTTCCGATATGGTCTTGGGATCGGTCCGATCTGGTCTCGGGATCGGCCGATCTTGCTGGAAGTGCGCAATGTGAGCAGATATGTGTCCTGTTTTGCCGAAATGAAACGTGCCGATCTGCCTTGTAGATCGCTTCGATCTTGCTCGGTCTTGTCTTGAACTCCTTGTCCAGATATTCTGACCACTTGAGCCGTCTCGCGATCTTGTAACCAAAATTCTTTTTCTTGTCGCTGCTACCCTAGCAGTTGAGCTGAGCGTGAGTACTTGATCGATCCGGGCCCAACTTCCCGAGATCGCTCTTCTCGATCTTGGCCAACAATCCAAGATCGGTCATCAATTTCCTTGTAGCACGCGTGCCTCAAACCGTCGGGGAAGCCAAATAAATCTTGCCCGGAAGAGAGGGAGGGAACGCGCGTCGTGAGCAGAAGAAGTAGAGTTCAAGTCTGTTTTAGTAACCAACCAAATTACTAGCCAATCTATCTTTAAGCCATCATAAACTGTAGGTCACTCTCCAAACCGATATCACCTTTAATCTTGACTGCCCCTTGAACACGTGTCGGAATTTCATGACCTGTACTCCAAAGATAGCGTCAATATTCCCGATATCGTGCCTAAATGCCCAAAAGAGACCAAATCCCAAATAGGGTACCAAATTCCCAATTTTCGGTTCCGAAAGGTCCGAAATAGTACTTAAGTGCCGAATGTGTCTAAATCCATTTTGCGACGTCAGTTCAACCGGCTTCAACTGTCTCGTTCGGTCTGAAATTTTGCGACATCACTCGTGAGACGACAAAAAACATATTCATCATGATTCCAAAGTCTCATCAGCGATACATCCGTGATCAATAGGGAACATGACCGATCTGGTGCCCAGACTTGAGATCGTTGAGATCGACACGGTACAATTCAGCAGTAGATGTTATTCTTTTCATTGTACGTGCTCCAATTTCACCCTTCATTTCTTATCTGGTCCACGAGACTCTCCACATAGCTCCCTGGACCTCCACGAGTATCCACGTTTCCAGATCGGGCTAAAATTAACCCAAATCAGTACTTTCATTGTGAGATCGGTAAAGAGTATTACCGATCTGCAGGATGTTACACCTTCGTCCCAGAGTTATATCGCATCGCATCACCTGGTCCCAGATGCATCTTTCCAGAATGACTTGGCCACAATATCCACGACCGTTGATATACGTATCCTTCTCCTTGGCCAACATTCAGGTAAATTGTATGACTTTGTCCCACTTCCTCGTCCCAGATCGCTCTATACGTATCCTTCTCCTTGACCAACATTCAGGTAAATTGTATGACTTTGTCCCACTTCCTCGTCCCAGATCGCTCCATGGAAATCGTTCTATTTGTCGTCTTGTACCAGATCGCACTGTCCCCGGTCGTTCCATATCCATCAGTCTGGAGCCAGTTGGATCGGATCGCCGATCCCCGTCGAGATTGCTTTCCATCTCCTTATTGGATCGGTAGGTCCCTTGGCATCATTTTCAACCAGTGAATGACGCCCCAACTGGGTGGTCGCCGATCCACGTCCCATCATTTGATCCTTGACTTTAATAAATACATAAGGGATGAACTTATATTGGAAATGACATTATCACGCCGTTTCAGTTGTTCAGGGCTGATGTATGTCAACAATTGTTAACAAGATCTTGCGAGAGGTACTAATTAGAACATTAATGTATAGTCTGGCGTCCAAGTTGCAATTGTTGGGCTGATGTATATATAAAAGCGCCTTATTAGGTCACGATGACCTTAACGTCTGTTGCGTGAAAGGCTGGGCCATTCGTATTGAGACAAATGGTGTCTAAAGAAGCTGTTCTTAGTATGTAGATAAATTAGCTGACCAGCTAGGGCCTTTGCAATCGTATAGAGATGAGCAAACCTCTACTAGTCTACTAAGATACCTTTCGACAAAAATTTTAATGTCTTTGTAGTAACTTGTCAGCCGAAATAGCAAAAGTGACTTCATTATCGATTTTGATGTATCGGTTTCTTTCCATTCTTATTCAGCGCTAAATTTGTCGTCGTCAGGCACCAGTGCGCAAACCAAAAGATGCCTTACGCAAATTCAGCTCTGCTGGTCTCCACGACGTATGACATATACTCTGCATTACTCATTTTTCGCTGCTGACTTCACTAATCAACGTTGTAGGCGAAGAGCTGGACGAGAAAAGCGATGAGCGGGGAAGCTGCGTACGCACGATTTTTTAGTCGAGATAAGTGATCATGGTTATGTACGTAGGGCTCCTTATTTATGTACCGTAGAATTATTGACCGTAGGCACTTCGGATGCCGCTATGCTGCCTAACTGAATGAAGCCCTTGTCCGTTACACTAGATAGGACTGCTACTCCACCTGATTAGGTAACAGCAACCCCTTGGGGATACCATCAACGAGCAAAAAAGCAGTGAAGTCGTTCAAGGCCTTTCGTCGCTGAACGATCATAAGATCGTTTATTAATCATCGCTATAGATACGATATTCTGTGGAGAATCCCTAGAGTGTTGAGTATTGGCATTAACGACATCATTTTTACCGTATTTTAGTGTCGGAAAAAGTATGTTTTCGCACTGTGCATACTTACCAAATTTGACAATATGTAGGACTCGAATCACGACAATTAACACAAAGTGAGCAACTGAGTACAGGGGATCCAAGTCAATTTGGATTATTTTATAGTCATTTCAAACATGATTTAGAGCCGATATTATCCTATTCATATATTCCATGTCATTGTCCTATCTATAACAATCATCCCTAATTTTTACGATAAAATGACTTAAGGAACACTGCAAAACTAAGGACAAAGTTTCATTAAAGCGTTTTTGAGGGTTAGCTCAACATTATCGAAAACAATAAGCTACGAGACGATTGAGAGTGGCCGGATAATTAGATTATCCTCAATGCGACTAATTCACCACTTTTAAAGCATATAGTGCTACCGTTGTCAGTAGAATATATTTGTCTCGCATGAGCGATCTAAAATACGAATCGTACAAGTTGAAAGTACTGATTCTGGCACATGCAACCATTGCGTTCGAACAAGCTTCTTTTTAAACAAGTTAAATTCTATTTTCAGATGGAAATCAAATTATCGATATATAGGCATGAAAAAAAACCTACTTGCTATTCGGAATTTTGCTATACAGAATGTAGGATTTGAATGGATATAGTTAATCTCAAAAACACAATACTTCCGCCGCGTATTTTCGTGGGATACGATCCGTTAATGACGCCACTATATTACCAGAATAAAAGCCGTTGCGTATATTGCAATCCTTTCGTCAAGGAACGAAAATTTATAATCATGATGCCCTTTATCGAAAGGTAAAACAGGCGGAATTATGAAACACCACATACTTTAATTTCTTGCTCTAGATGGTAATATATATATATATATGTATATAAAGGAGCTACAAAAATCGCAGGCTTAATAAGAACAACGAGCGCCAACTACGTAATCTTTTCGATCGACTCATCCATTCGTGATGATTAATCCAAATCTGTATCCGGGCTAATTACCACAAGGTCGGGCAATTCACATCGCATTCAAGCCTGACTGAACTGCATGTCACACATTGTCTAGTTGTATCACAATAATCTTAAGGAGAAGACGACTGTAAGTAAATTTAACCTTAGATATGGACTGTAATGCAAGTTGACTAGGTTGTTAATTGTTACACCATTATCTCTCGGTAATAATACGTGCATTTTATTTTGCAATCGTCGCCTCGCGGCATTAAGGTCTCTTTATGCGACATTGAAACGCCCAGATAATGGGGAAAAGGTCCATGAGGACGGCACTGACTATTGGATGCTCTGTAAAAGAGCCGATGTATTTTGTGTCAAGGGTGTATCGCTCTTGCAACCGGCTTCATTTAGTTGACTTATACGGACTAAATAGCGAATGTCATATGATATTGGCGAAGAATGTATTGGCGCTAGGCCAACAATGCTTTCATCACCGTATTGTAATAGTATCACAATGATTATTACTTAGAGGAATACATTACGTATCACGATCGGTAAATTTGCATTGATCGAGACTGTAATCGTTGACATATTTGCAATATTTAGATTTGACAATCCAATTTTATGCACAATCAACCAGTTGAATAGTGGTTCGCCCCACTAGCGCGTTTTTTAGCGAAGGTGGGTTAATGACTATCGAAAGAGCCGATTAGAACCGTGTGCATTACACCTACTTAATAGAACTTAAAACCAATCCATAACTGATGGAATCCAGGCATGCCGTACCTAGGATGAGCAATATCTCATGTATCAGTCAAAACAGCGTTCCAAGCTATAAATGGTCATAACCTTTAATAGGTAGTTTATCGAAACCTTTTGCACACTAGCAAGCAAATATTTCGCCGAGTGAGTGCTCATAGTCTCCTACTTAGTCCGTTTAAAGCTTCAGCATATTGAAGAATTTATTGCAGGACACAACCCTTAGCATATTCACCTGCTGCTATTAATGATTCATATCATTCAAGGGTAGGTAAACCCACATAAAGTCGTTTTTACGACGAGATAGCAGGGCTTGCACAAGTTTAAAATATAGAGCATTACTATCTGAGGTGCTAAGCTCTTCTCGCTCTACCATGTGAAGACAATTCTATGCTTAAATCTTCCTAAAGTGAGTGCTCCACGTCTACTGAGACTCGACGTCGTCTCGCATCAAAGATAGTAATAAGTTTGTGGCGGATAATTGGCTCATACCATCCTGGCGCAGTTTGTGCAACGGAAAGTCTAAACGCATTTGATAACTACTAACTCACAAAATATGGCGGCGCATTCATGCCGTTTGTCAGAAATTTGAGACAGTGTGGCATTCACCGTCAGCATTTCCAAGGTCTATAGAATCACGCTTTTAAGTCATTGATATTAATCAATTTGCTTGAATAACAGTTGGACGAAGGTCATTTAATGTCAGTCCCGTCTATTTAAAATCTGATTATAATTCATCGCTATGATCACTGCCTATCCCAAAATAACAAGGTTATCTAAAAACACTTCAATTCTTGCAACGGCAGCTTAATAACGATACAATAAAACGCTTAAATCGGTTACGTCGAAAGAGGATCAATATTCATGGGTTTTACAAGCTCATTAAGTTGCGAACGAAATTTATTAGTTTGATTTAATTTATATGAAATGGCGAATTGAAAGCGTATTTTACGCTATCTGCCTTGTCAGGCGACGCTGAAGCGCGGGAAGTCTTGAGCTACAACAAATCCCATATGAAATATGAGGCGCCAACTGATGAGCCGCACATAAGTGACCACGCGTTTGTTCCTGTTTTGAGCTTAAATACAACTTATCACTTACGCTGATGCTCGTAAGAGATCATGACTATTCTATGACACTTAAGTCTCACGGATCCAGAGTGCAATGTTCTTCTTCTTATCAACGGATTAAATTCAGGCTTGGCTTGAGCTACGATCTCATCGTCGTCGTCTATGATAGACGGGTAGCATAATAGCATAGCCAAAGTTCTTAACGTTGTACCTGCTTTAATAACATAAATCAAATTTCTCGTAGCCTTCAAGAAATGTGCTGAGAAAGTCTGGATAAAGCGACAGAAGACGAAATATGGTCTGAAACCACTGCCTCGGCCAGTTTAGTAAGCGCGAACTTTGATTCTTTAAGAGTAAATCAACTTCCTTCATGGTCGAAGAGAATTTTTCTACCAACTCAGGCGTTTAAAACCACATATGATACCAAGTGTTGGGGGGAATGTATTAGGTCATCGCCAGGCGAAGGATTATACTCATGGAGCCACCTAGTCATTCAAACTAAAAAACTTCTCCATATGATTTCGAATATGAATTACACGACGCGAAAACTCAACTAGTAATGGCAACAACAACTTAAAGAGTCTACTAAGTCATGGAGCTTTGTGCACCGTTATACCAGGCTGATCTATTAGCGAATAGGCAGCGCAATGCGCTTAAGCGTATTTGCGTTTAATTTTAGCCTACCATTATCAAAAACTTGAAAATAGTTACATTTTTCTCGTATAAATTAAGAAGGGCTAGCACATTTTGTATCAACACGACGATCGATTGCTTCGTTGCAGTTATTTGCAAGGTTTTACTTGTTAGTTTGAGGTGATGAAGATCGTTCATTTGAAGGAAGTTTGTATACTTTCGTTCATCTGTGTATTAAGAATGTGCTAAGGTAGCGAAATTACCATGAGTTTGTAAGTGCACGGTCGAGCAGCAGCGCTTTAGCTTAACTGGTAGACCTTGGCAGAGGTATGCTAGAGGTATCGGGTTCAATACCCGGTGTCAGCAAGAAACTTAAACCTTTGGATTATGGTGTGATGGGGTTCACCAGTACTGTCCTGCCAGAAAGTGACGTCCTCCACATCTTTGAATGTTGTCTAATCAAAGATTTTATGGCACACATGTGAGAGAAAGGTAGCGCTACCATGACCAAAGATTGTTTAACTATATGGGTGGTCATCTAATGAATAGATGCAAATGAATGGACAGCAATCGACGATATGCGTGCACAGGAAATAAGAGATAACATGTGATGTCCAAACCACCTTCCTATTTTACTACTTCGGCCACAAGCATCATATATAGAGCGCTCCCGTCAAGCAAGGGATTCAACATTACATTTGGAGATAGGAACTCTAAAAGCAATTTAATAGGTAGCCGACCCAACTTCTTCCGCAGCCGGATTATTTAGTCCGCCACCAATTTACATGAGTCGTGTGCCATCGTTATAAAATAATAGACTTTGTCGACCTTTATTGGGACTCCGAAATATGGATTCACATCCACCGAGAAATAATTTGGTATTTATGGGCGCATATCCGTTGTGCCGAACAATCACGTAAAGAGAATGGCAACTATCTGAATTGGTCTTTTCGACTGAAGCAATTAACGCTCATACGCTGCAAAAAATGATGTTTGTGGGAATTCAAGGCTTTTTAGATACCTTATCATTCGCCTACCCATACCGTTTGTCGTATTTAACTTATTAGCTATTCTTCGAATGCGTCTCCCACAGGTAGGACTCCTTTTGTTTGAGCTATAATTCAACCAATTAAAATTATAGTTTTTCAGAAAAAACAAGGGTGATACACCACAACGGTATGTCAATGTCACAAGGTTTTTGCGTTCGTCTGCTTTTGAAGCTGCGTTCGACATTGTAAGAAAGGATGCGCGTATTACGTAATAGAGAGACATAAACCTATATCGTTCGTGTGCGGAAAGAAAATGTCGCCTTAACTGTTTCGACTACATCTTAAAGGACAGCTGCACGCCGATGAAGACACACATAGTACTTGTTAAAATGTCACTACGGCTTATAGTCAGACTTAACGTTTCGGAAAACGTACCCACCTCTTTCGTAGAAGTCAGGATTACCTACCAGTAGAGAAGTAATGTGTACTCGATCGATCTTTTTGAGCGCAAAGGATCTTCGCATCTCTTACATCAAAATGTCTCAAATAAGCATCAGTTTCACGGGAATAATATTGAAAGCGCAGCGAATAAAGACGCATTACTAGAAAGCAAAATTAAGCTGGTGAATAGGCAACAACGTACCACAATTACGAAATGAGAAACGAATAAATTAGTTTTTACATAAAATGTCTAGAATGTTATAATTAGAGTATGCGTTACCACTTCGATTGCACCGTTGCTCATTGTTGCGAGCAGTCCCTGATTCGCTACTACATTTTTGACGTTAATTGAAATCATTAATGTAATGAAGGCAATTACACTCTGTCAGAACCACTTTTAACCACAGAAGACATCTAGTCACCCTTATAACTTTATATACTTATACTACTTGATCGGTATCAAGTTAAAATTATTTCTGAAAGTACAAAATACTTCTACATTGTCTACTCCGACTGTATCATGTAGGAGCCCAACGTACCGAGTTTTATAAATTATATCGAAAACAGTACAGGTGATCGGCATTATTGGTCGTGGCCGGTAACTTGATCTCAAAACCATTTTTGATCGGGTGGCATATACGTATCAAGACTATCCACTGCCATTGCATCATTATTTCACCGTCTTGCTCATTTGAAAAGACTTATCGATGCTCTGCATCATTCTAAAGCGCCTGTATATGACTTCATTCGAAATACAAGCGGTGATCATGTACGTAACAATATGTGTCAGAACAACATCACGCGCAAGCTTGCAGCCAAAGAGCATTGATCGCATTTCGTGAAAATACTATCTCAAGATTGGTCATTTGCTTAATCGATAAATTTATAAAAGAGAGATCATATGTATGACAAGTACTGGGGAAGTACATCACATGGTGGAAAATAAAAGTGCACCAGCAAAGATAAAGATACGCCAAATGATGTATACAATGCATTCAATCATACATGTTATTAAGAAAATGCTGGAATGAAGACTGATATTATCGCCGACATTTTTACAATCGGTATGGATAAAAAATCATTATTTAATACGCGCTCGTTCAATAATTTAAGACAAGGCAGTTGTTCCAATCAATTAGTTCTCTTTACACCACCCATCGACGACGAACGCATATATCTTGCCACATGATACAAGCTCTGTAATACACGTAGTAGTAGCCATATCAGCTATAGTACACGAATATGTTGAGTTCATATCAGAAAACTAGGTTAGTCCCGTCGATAATTATGCCTGATTGACGTGGGATCAGAGTTCTGATGTCTGAAGGACCTATCAATAGGTTCTACAGAGCAAATATTACCATCAAATTTATACCATCCAATTCGCGTCATATATTTACATAATAACTTATGCTGCACGATAATTGCGCGCTGTTTCAGTGAAAGATAAAGTCTTCGTATTGAGGCATGAATCTGACGAAACCATCGACAGCGTACATCACATACTGCGGAAAATTGAAAAAACAAAATTTTTTACAGTAGGTAGGATACTACATTTAACGGTATCCTGCGACCCAAGGACGACTGCAGTGGTGCTGACACGGCCACCAGCAGAAATTCTATATTTGGTGACATACCTTCGTCCAACAGTACATACGTCTGAAAGTCTCGGTATTTTGATCCAGCGGGCATCAATTGCGTCAAGAAATACACAAAAAAGTCGACTTACAAATAGCACAATTTTTGCATCGGATGCAGTATCCATTCTACTATACTGTAAGGTGCCACGCCGTTCATGTGTTGTGCTCTATTCACATTAGTTTTATACCATAATTACCAAGGTTGAGTAAATGTTAGTTTCTATCTCTCCAATTTTCATATCATACATCATTCTTCGTAACCATCGATGTATTTGTAATGATACGGACGCTAACAATATACTTCATTTACATGGAATTTAATGATTTCTGGAAGAGGTCTGATACTATCTGTCCACAAAAAGAGGCTTATTGCATATTGATATTCAAAGCTTCATTATAGTATCGCTTACTTTCAAACTACATTCGTCCGGATGATGCGTCATGGATGCAGTAGATATTAAACGTGGGGTGATAAATCAGATGTCGTCGTTTATCAGAGTGTAATGTAGTATATAAATGATGCAACGAAAAGAAAAAGATTAAAAACGCTGTTCCGTACCAATCCAAAGGACTAAGTCGACCTCAAATTGAAACAACAGTATACCTGTAGAACATCCCTAATAAATACATGTTTTTATATCCATTAAAACAGCTTGTAGAATAGATACCTAGATAGGCGTGGCATGTGTCCATAAAAATATACAACCCTAATTATGTGTCGTACCTATTTGCACAAAGTAAACTTTTGATAGGTTTGGTATTATACTGTAATATTGGTAGTTCATTAAGTGTCCGTGCATACATTATCGCAGCAGTGAGAATTGACTATATGACTTAGCAACTTAAATTTAAAAATTACAGCTATTGATGGTATTTCGACAGCCATTAACACGATACTGCTTAGTAACTGATACAGTCCATCATGCAATCCAAAAACCGCTTTGGATTATAAAAGCACGCACAACTAAAAGAGAGTCGGTTTTAACATACGTTTCTATTTTTAGATGCAAGTAATGCATTTTTCAAACTGGCTGTTATATGCAAACCCGTATCATGACAACACGGATCAATTTTACGTACAACGATACAGTGTAATTTATAATGGAGGCTTTCTTGTTTAAACTTTTACAAGCATTGAGGTGACCGGCTCTTGACTGTCATCCATTTCATTCTTTTCTGTCTCGGTATGATCAATAAGTGCCCGTCCTCCAAGTAAAATGTCCGAATTTTGTCTAAGGATTCCACATTGCGTGAAAAGACAAGACCATTTGAAGGATGTTCCGGACCACGTTGCGTCTGATGAGAGCACTTGAACGGTCGTTGTGCCATATGTTCGTGACATTTTTTTTCCAACAAGCGGAATGAGCAAATACTCGCATGAGGCGAAGCAACATTCATAAAAAATATGCGTATATCCATTTAGTTTGATCTGGGGTATGAAGAATCTTTCAAAAAAGTAATTTAGGCGCTAAAGCGTCAGCTTGAGGATTGGAGGCGCAGACATATACCACTAAGAAGGAAGGTTGCCATCAAGCGCTATGCAAATTAATACCAATTGTTAAATTTAAAGAGACAATATTTTGCTTACACGTCCTCGTCACAATTTTCTAAAAATTCATCCTATCTCCAGCCAACCACAAAATGTTGTCAATGCGATATTATTTAGGCCTTCACGACTACAAGGCTTTCTTAAAAAACTCCTTCATGAATTAAAAACCGATAAGGACGGAGCTATCGAATACCGGTACATCGAAAAGGACGCAATGAAGGGTCATATGCTACGTTTTGGAAGGTACCACAACCTGAGCATTCGAGCCTAGCCATTACGAGCCAATCACGTTCGGGTTGTAAGAGGGTTTGGATATCACTTCAGATATACGTATTAAATGTTCCACGGGCTGAGTGTACGTTCATATCTAGCTCGTACGTACGATCAGCACAAAAAGTAACTCGTTAGCCTTATCGTAAGATCAGTGATGAGCATACGCATCTTTTTATGTTCTTCAACGGTCTTGTGAGTAGATTCTTTCTTACTCATCTATTCCACCTCAAATTTTTTGACTCTCAACTAAAGGTCATATGTGGCTGAGCGAAGGACGTTAGTAATAGACAGGATCATGTCAACTTGACGTCCGATTGTTTATCGATGAAACACGAGAGCGGAGGCATTGATAACATGGTATCTAGTATGTTGAGAGAGAGAAACGTTGCTCTTCCTATTACGAGATATTAGAAACGTTCAGTCGCTGCGAGAAGATACGGCGATAATTTGATGAGTGCCTCATACGAAGGTCACTGTAATAGTGTCAGTTATGATCACTATATACCATAAAAGTGCGTATATGCACGGTACGGCTATCTTCGAGACCTCAATATCTTATAGACAACAAGACAGCTAGTTTCAATTTTGGTAAAGCGCCATACTGGTATACAACATGAATCATATTGCACATATTGCAGGCCTCCTGATAGAACTTCCTCATATCATACGTTGCTTCATGTTTCGCCATAATGATGTCGTACATCAATCCATTGAAGATCAGTGCGACAAATATGTCGCTTCGTGGCCTAGTCGACTATGACACGTTCGATAACTTTGGTGATTGCCATTCACTGGAGTACCAAGTATATTCCTTGTATCAGTATCTCATCAATATATCTTAACCTACCATAGTCTCAAGCATGTTGAGCGCGAAACAATTTCAAGGAGATGACTTTGCATCTTACAGTAGTAGCATCCATTACAGTGAAATAAGACGTAGTGGGAATTTACGATACGATAATATAGCAGCTGTGCGATAAAGAATCCACGTACATGATATGGATGACAAATCTGATGCCATCTTGCAATTACCATGGCTCATACGAATATATAATTCATCGAACCTGGCAAGGTCGTGACTAAGTCTATTGTCCGTTCATTAAATGTACATCTGACCAATTATTTATCGGAGCGCTCACATGGATGTAACTGTCTCACTAGAGAGTGCGTTAACATCAGTAAATTGCTAGCAAATCAACTTCGAATAGCCCTGCCAGACATTTTTATACTAATACATTAAATTATTATTTGCAAATGTAAAATAGAATACATATATACGTGGATTCAAACTTCATGGGACCGGCCGCGATCAAAGTCAAGTGGTACTTGTATAAAAAAAGGCGTGAGACACTTACAATTTTACCTTAATTGGGCCAGATTCAAAAGTAATTTATAGGCTGAAAGATATTTGTGAATTTACTATTATACGGTTTTGATGTATCAGTCGCGAACATAAGTACGGAGTGAGTTCTGCGACTGCAAACACTATTCACGATACCAAATAATCCAAAATGTTGATAGAATTAATCGAGAAAACCAAGCTGATCGCAATTGCTCGCAAGACATCTGTCGAAAAATACAGTACCTGTTGCTTAACAACAAACATCATCGTGGTATATATGGGCTCTTGTAAAGGAACACATAGAAACTTGTAGTTAAAACTGATCCAGTATAATTTATTGGTGTTTAAAAATTTTGTATAATTGACCAGTGATGATTTGAGATGAACGTTTGGGCGTCCGATAGTATATGATTTGTCATCACTTGTTCGCAGACATCACGCCGTATCAGTTGTTTGAGGGTTATACGAGATATTGATAAGATTGATCTCAATATACGTAAGAGGGTACGTAGTGTGAAGATCAAGACTAGATAGTTATGGGGTCATATTGGATATAGGCTGCCAGAAATTAATGTATTTTTCACATCAAACATCAAACAATAATACACTAAGGGCTACAAATTTTTACAATTGTCGTGATTCTCCAGCTAAATTTCTAGTCACATCAATTTAAGTCTTCCATGAAAAAAAAAACAATTTTGACCCACCCACAAGCAACTAAATAACCACAATCGACTTGTGCACCAATATGAACAATCACGTCCTACTATCATCATTTTAAATCGCTACCCCGAACATGAGATATGTCGTTTACCAGATTGATAGACAAAACAACCTGTCAAAATCCATGGAGACTCTACGATCCTCATAATTGATCAAGCATTACATTTTTAATAATTCCGCATACATTTCATGCTGACGGTACGAAATGTATGTCTAAGCATCCAGATCTGATGAGAATGATTAATCTCCTCCAGATAAAATACCATGTAGCTTAATATATATAATTACTATGTACACATCTCATTTAATCGGTGTCGGAGACGCCACCGCTGCAGCATTAGTTTGTTTAATGAGCAAGACATACATCGTAGTTTCTTTATTTTACGCATGATTAAGTCTGAATAGCAATATGATGATGACTCACCTGCTTTACGAATAGGTTATCGGTGGACGTTTCGCCATCATTAAATATGTCGATAACATGCAAGTAATCACCGCTTTTGAAAAACTACTTAGAGCCCGTATTTATTCATTTCCATGGATCAGCGCTTGTATCTTGTTGCACCTCACTTAAAACATAATGACCAATACGGTGTAAATTTCCAAAATAACATGGAAAAGTTGTTTAAGCCAATGTCTAAAATGTAAGTTTATACTGCTCAATCAAGATATTGTAATCGAGTACAATATGAGAAATCAGTAAAGTTGCGTATACTCTTTTTACAATCAGCAAAATACTTTCGACCAGATAGGGCTATGTCCGTATCGTATTTTACGCGTACATCACGATACAGCTACTTTGTACGTATCCGTTCGCGCAAGATATATGTGGTACCATATCAATGACTGAATATCGTACATAATCGACTTCTTGTACGCATTCTTGATTATGTCTGCAACTGATTCGATATCTATTACCCTTGTACATTTTGCAAATGTTTAAAGACAAATGACTTATCGGTTGCTATATTTATGTAATATTTACTCAAGCTATTCGTTGTTTCTATTTGCCTAGCCGTTTTTCTGTTAACGTGTGCTCATTCAAAGATTCTATGATGGTGGGTTCGCTACCGATGTGAATGAATGGCTGGTCATGGTATCTTGCCAAAATCTAGATTTTCTGTGTTCTATCCATTATAACATCCAGGCGCTTCGATGCATGAATAAGTGGAGCTAACTATTGATAAATATATACTTTTATGTTCCAGCGTATCCTGCTGATACATAATACATGCCGCTCTTCGCCAGACCTTGATCGTGGAGGAAATAGGGTCATAAACGACTATCCTTGCGGAAAATTTTCACGTGAGACTGTCCCACTCCATATTAGACTATCTACACGCTTGTGAACGCTCCGATAAATAATTGGTCAGATGTACATTTAATGAACGGACAATAGACTTAGTCACGACCTTGCCAGGTTCGATGAATTATATATTCGTATGAGCCATGGTAATTGCAAGATGGCATCAGATTTGTCATCCATATCATGTACGTGGATTCTTTATCGCACAGCTGCTATATTATCGTATCGTAAATTCCCACTACGTCTTATTTCACTGTAATGGATGCTACTACTGTAAGATGCAAAGTCATCTCCTTGAAATTGTTTCGCGCTCAACATGCTTGAGACTATGGTAGGTTAAGATATATTGATGAGATACTGATACAAGGAATATACTTGGTACTCCAGTGAATGGCAATCACCAAAGTTATCCAACGTGTCATAGTCGACTAGGCCACGAAGCGACATATTTGTCGCACTGATCTTCAATGGATTGATGTACGACATCAGTATGGCGAAACATGAAGCAACGTATGATATGAGGAAGTTCTATCAGGAGGCCTGCAATATGTGCAATATGATTCATGTTGTATACCAGTATGGCGCTTTACCAAAATTGAAACTAGCTGTCTTGTTGTCTATAAGATATTGAGGTCTCGAAGATAGCCGTACCGTGCATATACGCACTTTTATGGTATATAGTGATCATAACTGAAACTATTACAGTGACCTTCGTATGAAGCACTCATCAAATTATCGCCGTGTCTTCTCGCAGCGATTGAACGTTTCTAATATCTCGTAATAGGAAGAGCAACGTTTCTCTCTCTCAACATACTAGATACCATGTTATCAATGCCTCCGCTCTCGTGTTTCATCGATAAACAATCGGACGTCAAGTTGACATGATCCTGTCTATTACTAACGTCCTTCGCTCAGCCACATATGACCTTTAGTTGAGAGTCAAAAAATTTGAGGTGGAATAGATGAGTAAGAAAGAATCTACTCACAAGACCGTTGAAGAACATAAAAAGATGCGTATGCTCATCACTGGTCTTACGATAAGGCTAACGAGTTACTTTTTGTGCTGATCGTACGTACGAGCTAGATGTGAACGTACACTCAGCCCGTGGAACATTTAATACGTATATCTGAAGTGATATCCAAACCCTCTTACAACCCGAACGTGATTGGC
Organism: Hyaloperonospora brassicae; assembly: GCA_947650285.1. Taxonomy (NCBI): domain Eukaryota; phylum Oomycota; class Peronosporomycetes; order Peronosporales; family Peronosporaceae; genus Hyaloperonospora; species Hyaloperonospora brassicae. The sequence goes on along the minus strand of CANTFL010000424.1, from coordinate 78,581 downwards.
TCGTAATGGCTAGGCTCGAATGCTCAGGTTGTGGTACCTTCCAAAACGTAGCATATGACCCTTCATTGCGTCCTTTTCGATGTACCGGTATTCGATAGCTCCATCCTGATTGGCTTTCAATTACATGAAGGAACCCGTTATGTTATCTACGCGGAAGTTTATACATCCTCTCGGTCCCGAAGCCAGTGTGTTCCCGCCCGTCACCGGGGTTGGTCGATGTTGTGAATATGCATAAATGTATTTACCTGTATATTAAGCTCTATAGAAGACGCAAGCGTGAAGATTACGGCACGACAAAAAGCGTAAAGAATTTAATTAGAACATAAACTTTTAAATTTATACCTCGTCGCCAGACTGAGATGATCATCGATTTTGCAAAAATATACGTTATTGTGTTATATCTGTGCAAGCGTTTACTAATAAAATCGTTAGAATTGCGGCTGGCTGAATTTTTGGGTTTAGGTCGATTGACGCACGTCGCGCGCTTGTCGACGGTCGAACTTATATGAGACAGCACCTTCGATTAATTGATCCTCGATGGGGCAAATACATACCTACGGGCTTGTAATTAGGTTTCATTTTGCATTTTCTGGTTTCAATGTATAATTAGCCGTCTCATCAATTACCAAGAGATTTTATGCGTATCAAGTCTACATTTGCAGTAGTAAGCTTACAAACTACCCGTCCATGCATTATAAACAAGATATTATTGCTCATAATACTTGCTTGCAGCACACCAGGAACTAAGTTAGTCCATCTCAAGAAACAACAGGATCGGTGTCATCATATATAATCATACACATTCTCGATAGGAATGCTTTTACGCAAAAAAAGGCTGCATGTAAAATTCGAGACACATGCATGCTCTACTAGTCATCACGTGCGTGTGTAATTTTGTTGAATGGTATATACTTCATTGCTCTAAGGCTGATATAGATCAATGGTGGAAAGAGATTAACTCAAATCAATAATTGGGTAGCTTAGCAATACTTCGGGATCAGATACCGGCTATACATTTGATACCGGGATGCATGAAACGACGAAGTTGAAACTTTGTTACTTGCACTTAAGTAGTTCAAGCGGTTGAAGGCACAAACGTTACTGCAGATGGTACATCCTGGTTCAAGACCTTCTTCATCTCTCTCATTAGTCGTAATACTGTGCGGAGGCTCGTTAGCATTCAGAATCATTTGATGAGTGCTTGTGTGTGACAAGGGTTGTGCTTCCTGATAAGGCACATTTTTTAATATTTTATGGCAGTATTGAGCGTCGTGGTCGTCGTTAATCAAGTTTCCTTTGGATACGGACTAAAATACGAAGTGGCAGTATGTAGGTCCATCAATCGCAACTTTTTTCGCTAATCTAAATATACTAAATTCTTCGACCACCGTTTGCCCATCTTCAAACTGTAACAATGTTCGATCTCTGTCACGTATATACTCCTCATCTCGTTTATATTCTAACAAAATTCTTAGACCATAGATGGCTATGGTACACTACTAGCTTGGCCTCCATCGTCTCGCGTTATGATATGACAGGTAGATCGCGAAGTCACAGGACCCTAAAATTTCGAAGAATTGCATCAATTTTGATTCGCGGCAAACCCCATTTTACCGCCACAAATTCCCCGCGTAGACTTCTTTCTCTTACTTTTTGCCAAATCTTCGCGTTGAATCCTTTTAATTGGTAGACGAATTAGCGTAACCATCATGTTTGCAGTCTTAGAAGCGCAAAAAGGGCTATTGTCACCCTGAACGGCATAAATTTGCCTGGTTGTCCTCTATAACAAAAAAACGACGCTTTCAAGCATTCCAATACATCCGACTCATCACGGTTTGGAAAACATTTTACAAAGCCCGATAATTGACAGTATCCAAAACTTTGACATCCGACAAAATTGAATTTGGGACCTTACAATGCGACCGATATTTCATATTGCGTGTTCGGCAGCCTTCAAAGTCTTGATCTCGCGGTATGCGATCTTCTTTCTATAGCACTTTTGAGAACGGCGGCATATGGTAATGAGCGATTATAAAAATATATGTGACCATGTGCTCGAGACCTTTTTGTGAGCATGGCATTTATTCTCTTTTAGAAAAATTGATGCAGGGCAATTGAATTTAGCGTTGATGATTTAATATCCGGACTCATTAATTGTCTCTTAAAAAAGTTTTTTTGGCTCTTGAAATTAAAATTGAATTCGAATGACACTGCGGGTGCAGCAACTTCCCATATAACCTGCAAGTGCCGCATCTATTTATTGGGGCGCGACATGTCGGTCACTGGTGACTGATTAGTATATTGATTGGCTTCGAAAACGTGCAAAAGACGTGCTTAGTGTGTGCAGGACGACTGGGGCGTTTGAAAAGGCGTTTTCGGTTGCAGAAATGGCGAAAGCATAATTTTTTCTTTTTCAGATTTGGCCTTTGCATATGGAAGTTACATATTATACAATAGAGTCTCCGTAATATTTGTATTCTCTTGTTAAATAATCTTCCTTACTTAATGAAAATGTCAAATTTAATGTTGGGATCAGGCCAAATATATAAAAACTTCTTTATTTTTTAATATTGAAGCCAGGGATTTTTTGCCATACATGCATTAACTGCTGCCGGGAGACTATTATAATAAATATTTCCAGAGTTTGTTGCTGTAAAGTACTTTTGCTGAAGCTTTTCCACCTGATCCTGCATATTATGTAACAACCATGAGAACTCCTCTCCAGTCTCCTGCTGCAACCGGAGATTCTTGAGCTCTGCAAGCATCTATCCAGTATTACGAAGAGGTACGGGCGGTGCCGCTACGTTATCGCCCTCTTTGACGTAGCTGTCACGTGCTGACTACGGCAATTGAACGCTCTCGAAACTATAAGCCTCTGTCGGAGTGTAGCTCACCTGTTCTTCGTCGGGATTATTATGCAGTAAGTCGATGGACATCGGGTTGCGATAAAGTTGTTCAACTTGTCCCTGTATGACCTCAAAGACTGCTGTCGGGACTTCCACTTTGGCATTTGCAGCGTTCTCCGTGTCGGAGGTGAGAAGGTTTCAGTGCGTAAAGCAATTAAGGATGCACTCAGCTGGAAATTCAGAGTCCATTCTGCAAGCGCAAGCTGAAGCACCTCCAAGACGTTTATCTTTGCTGCAACCGGCGAATCGATTTCAAGTCGATCCAGTAGGTGGCGGATGAAGCGCCTGCAGTAATACGCTTTGAAGTTGCGCATAATTTCAGCGTCGCAAGGTTGACACTTGATGGTCGCATTAAGCGGCAAATACAATAGCTCTGTATTATGCAGAATGATTCCGGCGTTCTCCAGATTCTCTTACATGATATGCGCGGAGCAATTGTCGAGGATAAGAATGCCCTTGCGACCGGCAACGTGTTTGGCGGAGGCTTATAGCCATAGTTTGAACTCGTTGAGAGTCATTTACGCTTTCTTGTTGGCATGATAGGCAACGACCAGGCTTTTGCGGTCCACGGTTTTGAAATAGCGTAAGATTAGGAACCTTTCCGATGACCCACAGAAGGTACTTGTCGGATCCGCCTGCGTCTCTGCAGATGGTCATCGTCATCCGCTCTTGTCCCTGCTTGTGACCCTTCCGCTGGTGTGTCGAAAGCGATGAACCGTCCTGTCTTCGGTAGAACAGGCCGGTCTCATGCATGTTGTAGATATCGGCGGCGTTGTACGAGCCCAATTGAGCGCAAATTTACGGCAGGCATTCCTTCAGTGCTACGACGTGGACCGATCCGCTTTCGACAAAGCAACGGTGCATGCAGATGCCGTGGCGACTTTTAAATTTCTGCAAACAACTGTTTTGAGAATGCAGGGGCATCATCATCCTTGCAGGTTGGACATCTCGCCTTTATATAGGATGCCGCTTTTTCTAATATCAGGTTTCTACTGATGTTGAATATACCCTGATACACAAAAATCTACCGAGCAAGCGTCGTCTCCACACGCGGTTGCGAAACCGCGCTCCGTCGCTGGGAATGGAGGGCTGCATTGCTTATGGCTGTACCTAGGAGGTATGCAGAACGCTTCTGGACTTTGCTTCTTGTCCCTTGGGTGACCGTGATTCAATGCTCCTCCCGCATCCTTTGACACAGAGCTTCCTGGGTGAGGCTGAAACGTCTCCGCTTCTCCATGCAGATCGACGTGGGGAGGATGTCTGTGAGGCTATGTTTATTGGCGACCATGTTGGAAGTGAACACGTGTAGCACCCTTCGCCTTAACCATACCCCCTTACTCCGCTATTTTATAAATCCTATATTAAATCAAAACTTAACGGACCCGGACATATTAAATAGGGGAGACTCTACTTCACATGGTGCGCACCGTATACATCAGTAATCGCTACTACGCGCATTGCTCATCGCATAACCGCGCATGAGTAATGGCCACAACGCGCATCACGATTCGGATAGGCGCACGACTGGTCGCCAAATTCTACCCTTCGTCGATCGCTTGCTGGCCGAGGCGCATCTTAACAACAGTCGTGCGGCAAAATCCGTACGCCCATTATTGGCGCAAATGTATGTGATGAGTTAGGAGATTCGGTATGATAACCTACCTTCTCTGAACCTTCACTTTCTTTTTTAAACGATTCAGTGTCGAACACCAATGAGTACTACAGCATGTGAAGAAGGACCAAAATTTCATATATGACGTGAGGACTGATGACCATCTTCACTTAGCATATCGACACTTATCAGATACTACTGCAATCACTGATAATAGTCATCGTGAGACCTACAATAGACACGTCCCGCTGTCTTCGGCTAGACTGTGTGAATTTTCACCAGAAAGACGAAGAGTGTTCACGAGAAATGAAGGTACGAAAAGGTAAGTAAATTACTCATGTCTTCCAAACATATGCGAATCACGTTTTCTTTAGATGCAGTCTCAATATATTGCAGAGGTGGAAAACACGATTTTCTCTAGTCAATTCATCTAATTTCGATTTTAATACAAAAAACCGGTTTTGCTGTGGGGTCTATACTTTATTTAATGGTCTACGCCGGCTCATTGTCATAGACGTTGCTCTCATTCTTCCTGCTGTACATGTCACTGTCTGCCTCGGGCGAATCGTAGAAATCTCCAAGGTTTGACTTGATGAATACAAGCTTCTTGACGTTATCTCAGGCCAAGCTGTTTCTGATCTTAGGACGGATAAATCTCATTGTTGGGAAGTTGCGCTCAAAATTAGCGGTCGAGGTGGCCATGCTGAAACGTTTGATGGCGACCTTCTGAAGAATTAAATAAATCCTTACCGTCTGTGAGCCGCCATTCCAAAAGAGTCTTGCTTCGATCAGCAAGGATCTGAAATCGAAATGAATCTTGGGCCTTTTCATTTGTTGCCGCAACCTTAAACATGGTAAATTCCAAGAAAACTTGCCGTTGATGAGCACCATCGACAGGCTGCTCGTCGTCAATGGGCATGTTGATAAGCGCGTCCTTCAAACTACAACGAGGATGGCGCAGGGCATGCCCCCACCAAGGAGCACCGGGTCGAGCAGGTAATTCGCGCCATGCCCACGTAATGCGTAAAATACATGCGTTGTTTGGCAAGCTTGATTAGATATCCCGTTCCACCGTGGTGATGCCTGTGTCGTTGTGGAATGTTTAAATTCCGTTTGCAGGTTGAGAAAGTCGGGCAACACTTTTGAGATTCAGGTATTTTCATACTGGTACTTGACGATGAGACGATCTAGTGCGCGCAGGATCGCCAAGATCTTTTCCAGCTTTTCGATAAAGCGCTCATCAGTGACGGTGGTGCGCACCTCGGCCTGTTGAGCTTTTTGGCTTGCTGTTCCCTGGATGTAATTGCGACCTGAGACGAGCACGTAAAGATGTCGTTCTGAAGCAAGCAGATTCTTGTCCATTGCCTGAACCGTATCACAACGGGCTGGTACCTATCTCTGGAGCATTAGAGCACCATTGGAGTTGTGAAGATTGCAAATTCGGGCCTTCATGATGTAATGGTTGTGGAAGAACTTGACGACATTCTATCAATCTTCCACAATTCATGCAGGATATGAAAAGGATATCCATTTGGATAGACTGCCTCCTTGACGCCACGTTGCTTAGTCTTGGTGGCTCCAAATATCTCTTTTACGAAAAGTTGCACGCTGTGCGGACATCAATTCTAAAGTTTCATTGATGGAAAATTTTAACGCATGAACCTAACAATTTTCGTTAGCGCTGGTTTTACCAGTCACGATACGTTCAAATGTCGTCTTGTCATGGAGGCATGTTGCGCGAGAAATGTCGTCGGCAATAAATTGATAGTCGTGTGCCTGCTGACCAGTAGACACTGATTTTGAATAACAGGCTGCAGGTAGGTGAAACGGCCATGTAGTTGATGTCGGTATCGTTTTTTAATGTTTGTCCAGCCATCTGTCGTCAGGAACGTCGCACCGTCAGCCAAACGCTTATCGACCTTTGCCGAGGACCCGGCGTGATAACTGTCACGAAGCGTTGATTTCAGATTCTTGCGAATTGGGAGTATGTTGTCGTCAGTACGCATCAAACGGATGGCCTCCTTCAAATGTCTATATTCAACGCGCTGAAACGAACTTCCGGTCACGTAAAATCAGAGAGCGATCGGCTGTTGACACTTAGCATTTGCCGCCTTGGACATCGCAGTTAGTGTGAACTGCATGATCGAAGTGCGCTGTCTCGAGATGGCATCGAATAGAGATGGAGCTTTCGCTTGACAAGTCAGCTTCCGTTCCGATGATATTATTCCGTGCGATCGATGCCTTCCATACCGTTCATCGTTTTTCGGAAGGTCCGCCATCGTTAGGGTGCATCTTGACCATCTCGCTCTTCTTGTGGTAGTTCATTAGAGTCTTACAATGCTTGCAGATGTTCGGCTTGCATACCTGCGGCTGATTGGCTTTGATAAAGTTTTGCCAAACTTGCTCTGAAGGCGGCCACGCTTCTTGCGCGGTTCGTTGTCGATGTCCTCCACATTGCTATCATTGTCGTCTTGCTCCCGCACTTCATTGTCGCTGCTTAGCATTGCGGAGTCGATGGCATTGAAGCGGAGAGGCGCAGGGGTATCATCGTTGTGCCGTTGGAAGACATTGCCGACCGCACGCTCACTGCTAAAGGCTAGAGCTGAAGCTGAACATTGTGGGGATTTTGTAACGGGGAACACCCTTGCGTGAACTTAACGCAAGGGTATCGGTGCCCCGACAAAAGTACACGAGGCAAGCGAGGAAGCGTAGATAAGGTAAAAGCAGAACTGATGTAATAATGTAATTAAGTCTTTTAAGCACTGTCTCTCTGTTTGACTTAACTTAATTATGCTAATCTAACTGAGTGTATGAAGACGTCTACCCACCACTCATTGCGCGCGTCTTGCGGCGATTGGTGGGTTGATATCGTCAAGATATCAACCAATGAGCAGACTCTTTGGTCGACCCATCAATATCACCACTATTGGTGATATTGTTAAAAGAATATTCAGCATAATATTCTTTATTGTCATTATCTCTTCAAATGACAATTTCCATGTAACGGGCTGCCCCGTTCCATCCCCCTAACAGATAGTCACCGTGTGACTATCGAAAATATGGTGGCCAATCATTGGTCACCATTGGGACAGGGAGCACTTGTTGGGTCCGTTCCGTTCATAACTTGACCTGACCTCGCATAGTTAGCATGTATATGCGGAGTGACTCAAGGCACACAGAGTCTGTGCCTGTGCTAGTTTCTGGGGCAGACGATTTGCGTCTGCTGCTCGTTCTTCGCCTGCAGCAAGAGGTGCTTGCAGGTGCACGCGGTACAACACCGCGTGCGCATGATGCCCCCGACGTTGAGGTCATCTATTATGGCGAGTCAGACGTGTCTGACTCGGGCAATGTTACAGAGGCGTCTCGATCACCGGCGACGCCTCAGTATTCCCCAAGGCCATTGCCGAACGAACAAACTCGTGAGATGCAACACAGTCTGTTCGGCAGTGATGATGAAGGTGATCAGAGTGGTGAGGAGTATCACTCCTCACCACCGCCGACTCGTGCTTATTCGCACGAGCGGGATGACGATGTTGTGAGCCGTCGTCATTCTGGGAGCCGTGGTACCGACAGAGGTACCACTTCGAAGCTTGATGATCTGAAGCCGTGGCGTTTGCCTGAACGGCTCATCAATAGCTTGTCTCACGAGACAAGCCAACACCATCGATACCCTTATTAGATGCGACTGAGCTTCACGGCTTGAGTCCCAGCGCGAGTAACTTTCGCGCTGAAGAAGATTTTTATCTGGATATCTTCCTTAGACATCGATGGTACAACGGCAACCAAAAGCGTGACAAAGCCTCGCTTTTGGCAGCGTGGAACGCGTTCGTCCAAAACGTAATAATTTTGGACAAGAACGGTGGCTCAAGAAGCTTGAGGCAGTACGCCTCAGGTTCGAAAAGCAAACGCCAACCGGTGCCAGGTACCGGTTGCACTGTTTGTCGAGTGAGGCAGACATTCCTTGCCTCACATGAGGAGACCCTTGTGCGAGTTGTGTTGACAACTCGCAGCGTGCACGTAGGGATGTGTATTGCCTAAGTTCGCCCTGGGAAAGGGCACACATCTCGGAGGAGATGCGTGACGCGATTGCAAACTTGCAATCCGTCTACAAGCGCCTAGGGCGCGTGTTTACCGATGGGCCCGAGGACCTATCGGATGAGTCTCGTCATACTGGCAGAAGAGACCTTCAACATCCATCAACAGCTGAGAGCGGGACTCCCAGCTGTTCCAAGAGGGTGGATACCCCCGCCACTGGACGAGGTAGCTCGTCCTTGATCCTGAATCGTCACGGTGATTCAAGATACGCTCCACTAGAAAGCGTTTACCACCGTGCGAGACCACCAAAGAATGTCGTGGAGGAGGAAAGACCTCCTCCAGATGATTCGGTTCACCATCTCGACCCTTACGAGATGGATCGCGCAATTCATCGATTGCGCGATGACTTGAAGCATGAGCGCGACCGGCGCTACGCTTTGACTGATACAGTGCGGAAGAACCGCAAGGATCACGAGGCTGATCGGGCGAGGGATCGCGCAGATGATGCCAAAGCGCAGCTTCAGGTCGAGCGGGATGTCCGCTCCCTTTCCGGCGAGCTGGCGACGGCTCGCGGGGAGATATCTCGGTTGAGTTCCGAGGTATCGTATCTGCGCGACCAGACGGATCGTCTGGAGTGTGAACGCAAGAACTTGATGGATGTTCTTGAACGTGGGGGCTATCTTCATCGGAAGAAGAAGGCTCGTACTGACAGTACGGCCTGAGCCTCCCCACGTAAAACGTAGGATGCGTGCGCATCCTACGTGGTAATTCGATCGTGTATGCATTGCCCTTGCGGTGCAACACACGAAATGGACCAATGTAATTCGGCAGTAGTTTACTACTGCCGACACTAGTGACTGCATGTCCAGGTAAGTTCACCGTAGACAGTAGTACTAGGTCGTTAACCTTAAATGAAAGAACATTTGCTCTTTCATTCTTGTCTGCGTTCCGTTTCTGGCGGTCCACCGCATTTGCGATGGAGTCCTGAACGAAACGGACTACCGCCTCTCAAGTCAGCAGGAAGTTCTATGCTGACTTTGTTTTGTCTTTTAGTGCACTTCGTGCGCACTGCTAAGAGATTGTTCTCTTCTTCAGCGAGGTCGTATTCGTCCTCGCTGGAATAATCGTTGACGATGCTTAATATACCAGCATCGTCATCATTATCCGAGTCAGTAATAGCGTCGCCGCTATTATTGAGGTGATCCTTTTCATCGATGTCGACCTGATCGACATCGGCATCATACTTGACGACGTTAGCGTCGACACGTGATGAGCAAGAGCCAAAACGGTTTTTGCTCGAGCGAGTCCCTCCCCCCCTTATCTAATAGTCACACTCTAGAAGGGCGGGCACACGTGGATGGCGTAGGCCATTCACTTAAAACGGTGTATGCTGGGTTGAAGCATGCACAGAATTATTGATGGCGAATTCCACCATGGGTAGGAATTCGCTCCAACTCGGGAACGAGTGGACGTATCCTCGAAAAATTTCTTCGAGGACACGGTTCGCATGTTCCGTCTGACCATCTGTTTCTGGATGGTAAGAAGTATAGATCTTCAATCGTGTACGAGAGAACGGAACACGGTTGGCCAAATCGCCGCCGTGAACCGAGAGTCACGGTCGGACACGAGTTCACAGGGTAACCCGTGGAGTCTAAAGACCGTGTCTAGAAAGACACGGGCACAACCTTGAGCCTTGATCGAATCAGGGACAGCATCAAGATGCACCATCTTGCTGAACCGGTCAACAAACACAAGAATACCATTATTCTTGTGAGCGTCTTCGGGAAAACCGAAGACGAAGTCCATTGAAACGGACTGCCAGCACTCTGTCGGAACAGGCAGAGGATGCAATGGCGCACGGTATGAAGGACTAGGCTTCAGCCGTTGACAAACCTCGCAAGCACGTATGTACTTGCGGACAAACTGATACTGGCGTGGCCAGTAAAAGTCACGACTTACCGTGAGATTAGTCTTTTCTCTACCACGATGGCCGCTTGTTGGGGCATCGTGACACCCATACATGATGCGTAAACGCAAATCATGATGAGCGGGTACGACGACACGAGGCGTGTCGTCGGCTACAACTGTATAGTACAGCAGGCCATTGTGAGTAGTGTACCGATCCAAAGAGAAACGGTACAGGGCCGGCAAATCCGAAAAGGATTTTCGGGATGGATTCGCAAGATGATCCATCAATCGCAGAAGATCTTTATCTTCCGCGTATGCCTTTCGTACGTCTTCAAGTAAACTTGACGACGGGACACTGGCTGACAGTGTCGCAACAGTGGACTTATCCTCACTGTTGAATTGTGCGTCCGGCTCGAAATCGGGCCGGCCGAAAGTGCATCAGCGACGACATTGAGTCGTCCTGGTTTATACTCCACGGAGAAGTTATACTCCGCGAAGAAAGACGGCCACCTCGCCATCCTTTGCGAGAGGTGTGGGCTGTTTACGGCCGTGCGTAGTGACGCATGGTCCATATATACGATGATCGATCTATCTCCGAGGATATAGACGCGGAACTTAGCCAGTGCGTACTCCATGGCAAGGCGTTCCTTGTCATGCACTGGGTTATTGCGTTCAGCTGGTTGCAGCTGACGCGATTGATAACAGACGACGCGCTCTGCGCCGTCTGTGTCATACTGCATCAATGCACAGCCGATAGCAAAATCGCTGGCTTCACAGACCACATAAAAAGGTCTGTCCTGATCTGCAATCGCCAAGATCGGCGACTGCATCAAGCTCCGCTTGATACCTTCAAAGGAACGCTAACAGTCAGCGTTCCATGACCACTTGACATCTTTCTTGAGAAATACAGAAAGATGTACCGTCATTGGCGTAGTTGCGAGAGTACTTGTGCAAGCACGCAGCTAAACCAAGGAACTACCTTAGTCCCTTGACATCGACTGGCACTGGCCATTCGGTGATCGCCTTGATCTTTTCGGGATCAGGGCGTACGCCGTGTTTACCCACGATGCGCCCAAGAAGTGGTATTTCGATAGCCGCGAATATACACTCCTTGAGGCTTGCGTACAACTTATGCTTGCGCATAGGTTGCAGAACCTGACGAACGTGAGTTCTGTGAACTTCAACGTCCGTCTTTCCGTCCATAGCCCGGCTATGGACGAACACAACGTCGAAGTAACTTGGTGCGAAGTCTCGCACCGGTCTCAACAGATTTGTAACACATCTGTTGAAAGTAGCAGGGGCATTGCTCAGCCCCTGTGACATCACTAGCCACTCCCACAGCATCCCGCTGGGAGTGCTCATTGCCGTGTTCGGGATGTCCCGTTGACGCATGAGGATCTGATAGAATTCATCCATCAGATCCATGGACGAAAAGATGGCACTCTTTGACATACCATCTATGATTACGTCCTTCCTCGGTATCGGCGTCTGAGCCGGTACCGTTGCAGCATTCAATTTGTTGAATGCGTGCACTATCCGCCCCCCTCCTGTGGCCTTTCGCACACAGAAGGTCGGAGAGCTGTGAGGGGATGTCGATTCTCTCACATGGCCTGCTGCTAAGCGATCGGCAAATAACTTGTCGATCGCTAGTACTTGTTCACGAGGCAGTGGCCACTGCTTCATGACACATTATTTCGAGCCCGGTTCGAGCTCGATCTCGTGTCGAGTGCCTTTGTCCTTAGCCGACTCGCAAGGCACGGATTCAGGGAACACATCCTTGAATTCGATCAAATTCTTATACAAAGGATATGCCTGAAGTGACTCCCAGGATTGAAACGTGTATCGCTCAATCCGAGTCTTCTCATCGAGGACACTTTCGTCCATCGATGAGCTGCTGAGAACCCGTTCGTTCTCAGCAAATACTGTGGCCGACCGAATATCGGCCACATACTCATCCTCTGTGACGAGTATGCAGATCTGCTTGACTTTGCCACTACGCAGATCACGCAAGAACCGTTTCGGTTCTAGCGTTGGCAACTGAGTTATCTCCAAAGTTAGCTTCGGAGGCACAATCAGATCAAGCGTATAAGCGCCTACGCTTGATCCGTCATTAACCAAGACGTTCAACGTCTCGGTTTCTTCCTGGGAACTTGCTTCCACAGGTTGCTGAAGGCCTAATCCTTCAGCAACTGACTCTTGAGGAATTCCTTCCTCAAGTACGTGGGGACTTATTCCCTCGACGTCTTCCGACTGTGGCTGTGCAACCACAGTCAGGGACCGATCCTCTACGGTCGACTCTCCAGTCGACCTAGGATTTCCATGTTGCCCCTTGAAGGTAACAGGTTTCTTACTTCTAAGATGCTGCCCGCTAGGCATGCATCCATGTCCCGGTCCACTCAACTTATTCGATTGGTGGAACTTCGGTGCTGCCTGTACTTCTGTACAGCCGCTGGGAGCTTGCTTGACAGTGTAATGATCAGCTACACTGAGGTCTTGTGCAGTCGTGCTAACGACCGTACCGCAAGTGAGGCCATCGCAATCACTCGCAATACATCCACACGCTTGTGGACGCTCCATCACTATCAGCATATGGCCATCGGACGAACAAGCCGCAGGCATCTTCACGGATCGGTGCTGCCAGCTCACTCTTGGCTCGTACCTTCTGAGCCAAGGTAATCCGAGGATGACATCAAATTTGTCATCCAGATCTAGTACGATGAAGTCGTCATCGTACTGTTCGCCTTCTAACGTGTAGTGAAGTCCTACTACACGTTTATCATCGGTAATCTATGCGCCTGTTGCAAGGACACAGTCATCCTCGTGAGGGGAATGTCGCGCTCAACGAACTTGAGCCTACAATCCTCTAGTGACTGGCGACGAACAAAATTGTTCGACGCCCCACATTCTACAAAGGCACGAAGCGACAAGTCATTTGTCGCTTTCAACTTCAATGTGACGAGCGAAACGTCATCACCAGGTGCAGAGACACACAATGATTGTGTATCTGGAGCAACTTTCGTCAAGAGATTTGCAAATTCTCTTGAGGTTGATGGATCAGTAGAGCGCTCCGCCTTTACTGACCCCGACCATTTTTTGATGGTCCGTTTCGCTGTTGCGGCTTCGCAACAGCGCTGGACCCACGCCCATTGCCCTTTCTGGCAAATGGTCGTCCACTTCGCTCAGTACTGTTTGGTACTGGGCGTGGAGCACTACACTCGTATGCGTAGTGCCCTAACTTCTGACAGCGATTGCACCTCTGCAATCGCTTGTTGTTTGAAGAGCGAGGTCTCTTGTTCTCAACATAACAGAGGTCCATTGGTTCTGGACCTACGATCTCTTGTCGTCTCGGTGGACGATAAGAGTTTGAGCTAGCATGAGCCTGTCTCATGCTAAAGTCTTCCTGTTCTGCGGCTGATATCTCTTCTTCAAGCGTATTCAGCTCAAGGCGGAACAGGTGGCTCCTGACGGGCCCTTCTGCGAGTACTCGCATGAACACCGTAATCAATGTGTGTTCATGGACTGGGTTAGCAGTTATACTACTCGCAAGGAGTCGTATATGTTGGGCGTAAGCGTGCACATCACGCTTACACTGCTTGAGTTTCAGTAGCTCAGAACGAGCTATGAACTCAGCTCGTGGCGGCTCAAACGTTTGTCTGAGCCGGGACTTGAAGTCATCTAGCGACCTAAACACATTTGGGTCGCTACTCAATAGTCCCAGGGACCAAGTTTTGGCACGCCCTGCCAAGTTGGTCTGAGCAAATGTGAGTTTCATTTGCTCATCTTCGACGCGACGAGCCCTTAGGGCTCTGTCAAGTTCGACAAACCACAGTAACAGGGAGTCTTCCGGGACTCTACTGTACTTGGAGATGTCAACCTTCATGACCTCGGGACGACGCGCATGTGCCGTCCCGCCCACAGCAGCATGGAATTGCTGCTGCCTCAACAGCCCTGTCAGTTGAGCACCAAGTTCTCTCAACTGCTCGGCCTGTTGAGAGCCTTGCTGGTGAAGCAAGGCTACGTTCTCCCTTTCGGCGACAAGTTCATTTTGAATGAACTTGGCTATAGTGGCATGTTGTTGGTCTCTGTTGAGAGACTTCAACATGGCGCTAATGGCGAACTCGCCTACGGTAGAACTCATTCGTTCTACCGCACCCCATTCGATTTCACTCAAATGGGTAAACCCTTCACGCGTGGCGTGAAAGGTCTCTTCATCATCCAACATATTCATGTTGGATGTTGTGGTCCTTGGAAGGACTACAAAGTGCTACCAGGTGTAACGGGGCACACCCTTGCGTGAACTTAACGCAAGGGTATCGGTGCCCCAACAGACGTACACAAGGCAAGCGAGGAAGCGTAGATAAGGTAAAAGCAGAACTGTTGTAATAATGTAATTAAGTCTTTTAAGCACTGTCTCTCTGTTTGACTTAACTTAATTATGCTAATCTAACTGAGTGTATGACGACGTCTACTCACCACTCATTGCGCGCGTCTTGCGGCGATTGGTGGGTTGATATCGTCAAGATATCAACCAATGAACAGACTCTTTGATCGACCCTTCAAAGAATATTCAACTTCATATTCTTTATTGTCATTATCTCTTCAAATGACAATTTCCATGTAACGGGCTGCCCCGTTCCAAATTTGATATACCGGGAGCTGAGTTTATAAGTGAGGAAAGGATAATATTTGTCTATTGTTCTACGGTCGACGCCGAGGATACCTTCTTTGACCAGTCGAAAACCATTTCCAATTTTCGATTGAGTCTCGTAGTCACTAGGACTGAAATGAGGTCGTGGAACCAATGAATGTGGCCTTTTTTAAAGGAAGTGATAGAAGTTTCACAAAATTTACAGTGTTATATTTATGTCCTTAATTCACACCCTCCTGTTGCTACTCTAAGCCTACTAGATTCTTTCTGCCTCTACGTTAGTAATCGTCTAGTCGCGCATTGCTGACCGTCTCGTCGCGCATTACTCACCGTCTCGTCGCGCATTACTGTTCGTCTAGTTGTACGTTTCTAATTCTGGTAGTGTGTTACTTAAGACGCCCAAACGTACTTAACGTGGGGGTAGTCATTGTCTGGCAAGACAGTGCTGGTGAATTCCGACACACCATTACCCAAAGGTTATAACTTTTTTACTAGGTCACCAGATATCGATTCGGTGACCTTTCGCATGGTGCTGCCACACCGTGTCGCTTAAGCTACAAGATCTTTTGAGGAACCTCACGTTGAGGCGCTTATCTGACAACACTTTTGAGGGGTCAAGAATTTTCTGCGCACGACGATCAGGGGCCTAAAACACCAAAAAAAACTAAATTTCGTCGACCCCAATTATTCGGGTTTTTCAAAAAGCCGAAAAAACATGTCATGCCAGCTCTGGTATATTTCTGTTTACCCGAAGATCGCCATCTCGTGGCTTCGTCGCATATGTTCGGTGACTTTACCGCGAATGTACGGTGTCTTTTCCTGGTTGATACGACAAGTGATAGAAAAAAAGACGTAGAGGTGGTCGTGACATGTAAGAAAGAGAAGTCAGGACTATGCTGAATGCATCTCGCCAATGTTTGACTTCAAACCGATGTCTAGCACGTTTGTTTGTGATTGAAGTAGAGGGACTTGTGAAATTAACATTGGCGCTCAAGTTGAGAGCACTCATAATCGGTTTTGCAAACCACCAGCAACATCTACACCTCCGCATGCGCTTCTTCAGTGTGCTTTTCCTCGCCGTTGGCGTTCTCTGCGTGACGCATGACACGGCTCGAGCGACGTATATTCGTCATTCGTACTCGAAATCTGCCGATGAAACTGCCAAACCACGCACGCTACCTTCGTCTGCTAACAAGTAGCCCATTCGAGAGGTAGCTAAACTGAAGCTGGTCAGCGGCCGGCGCGAACATCAACGCCCGAGCGACAAAGCTTGTCGTGCGAAGTTGACGCTCTCATCCGACAGTGAACAAGCAGTGGAGGCGAGAGGCTGCTGGTTGCGTTGGACGGCGGGCTGCTCTGGCCGCCATCGGTGACAAGTTTCTTCCAGGATTCGCGTTGCTGCGGACGTTGGATGCTGAATACTGGAGAAGTTGACGACGGTCTCACGTTTAATGCACTACGAAAGAGTCGAAACGCGTTTGCTCTTGTCCTATCGATAGTCTCTGCCTCAACTGTCACCCACAGGAACAAAGATGGACCACGCAGCATTGGTATCGGTGTCTTGCGTCTGCCAACGGATCGTTGTTCTCGGCAATTCGCTTCAACGACTCGTTTCAGCGACGTACGTACCTAGCCACAACAGCTTCACACACAACGCCCTTCAAGCCATGTGCCCGTGCGCAAGCAGTGCCACATCGATCAGCTGTACCACCAGTCAGTCGAAAGCGAGCAAGCGAACAGACCACGTTGTGAAGCACAAGTAAGTGTCGTTGTGTGTCATTGTTTGTTGCCACTGCCGTCCGTCCGTCCGTCCGTCTCTCTCGGTGCTTCAGGTGTCCATCCACTGGTCGTCGCTTCTGACCGAGCCATCATTATCAGCAGGACGTTCATCGACTTTGACACGTCCCCGTCGCCCTCTCGCTATGTCGTATCACAGGGAATCGAGCGCTCAAGACAGCCGAGAGAGCTCAGTCAGTCGATCGAGATGCTGCTCACGTTCCTCGAAAAGCTCCCGCTGAGCCAGAGCGGCAAAGTGTTCGTCGGCACGTCGCTCTGTCTCGCCATCTGCGCGTACCCCGTTGTCCAGAAGCGTACGCTGCGCTCGTTCGCTCCACTCGCTTGTCCGCCGTCTAACTCGCACCTGTGCTTTCCCTCCTCCTTCGCTCCTTCTGTCTTGTAGAACGCAAAGCGGGCCACGACCTCTTCTCTTCCGAGCGACCGCAAGCTATCGTGGACCAGGAGGTCAGGGCCCGTCGGGAGAAGCTCAATATCAAGTAAACACCTGCCGCAGACGATCGTGTCGGGCGGACGCACCAGTTGAGCTGCTGATGACCGTCGAAGCCAACTGCGGCGGCTGTTGGAAGACATCAGCGATCCTCGAGCTGAAGCTGCTGATAACGTAGTCGCACAACACGGTCTTGGTCACATCATGTTGTACGACGACGTTTGCACTTTGTACTGTCCCGGGCCTTTCTTCAGCAAGTAACACTCGTTGCGCAGGACATCCACGAAGTCTCGAAAGTCGTCCACCTTGAGCGCCATGCTGTCGGCCACTTGGACCAGGTCGTCCATGGAGAACAGACTCGTGTTGCGTCGGGCTGCCGCTTTCATGAGCCGTGCGACGTACGCTTTCACCTTCTTGGCCAGACTCATGCCTCCGCTGCGGCCAAAGTCGAGACTGCTGTCTTCAGTGACGCACGTGTCGCGCAAACAGTCCTGCAGGATGTCAACGACATCTCGGGCGTGCTCGACCGAGACGGTCTCAGCGAGCTCCGCTCGAGCGCGCGCTTGCGAGAGACGGATGAGCGACTCTAGCTGCCGTGTAGTGATCGGGATGCTGTCCGCCGAGTTCTGATCGCCCTCGCCTGCTGCACGCAGCTCCAGATACTTCCGTTGAAGCACAGTCGCAGCCTCAGGCGACAGACGTGGGTGCACGTATCGGCGAGCGTACGCGATAAACTTGCGCACAAAGTAGAGGGGTATGGGGTCGATGCTGAACTCGGACGCGTTCTGACGGAGACGGTGCGATAGCATGCGGTGACCAGACTCGGCGGCTGGTTCGTAATCGCTTGACGGCAGTGTGTTGGCGTGTCTGCTCGACTTCCATGAACTCGTTGGTGCACAGTCGTCGCGCACGCGCTTCCTCGACTTTCGCGCGCCACGTGCGTGAGAGTTCATCACGTGCTCCGACAACAGCCGATCTCGTTCTTCGTCCGGCCGGTCCAGCAGGATGAAAACGAGGTCGAAGCGAGACAAGAGCGGAGCTTTCATTTTCAGGTTCTCTCGCACTGACTGACTGCGGTCGTAGTGACCGCCGCTGGGATTGGCAGCGGCAATGACGGACGTCCGAGCGTTGAGGCTGCACACGATACCTGCCTTTGCAATACTGATGCTTTGCTGCTCCATCGCTTCGAGCAGGGCCTGGTAGTCGATCCCCATTTTGTCGAACTCGTCAATGCAGCAAACTCCCTGATCGGCGAGAACGAGGGCACCGGCTTCCAGCGCGTAGTCGCCGGACCCGTCTTTCACCATTGTGACAGTCAACCCCGTCGTGGTAGTGGTGTTTCCACCCACGTACACAGCTCGTGGCGCAACCATGGACACAGCCCGAAGCATCTGACTTTTGCCCAGACCAGGATCGCCAACAACTAGCACGTGTGAATCTGCTCTGCTCACGCATGGCGTGTCTTTGTCATCCGAGTTCCGAGTTCCTCCGAGCAACGCCAGGATCAGACCAGCCTTCACGATGTCGTTGCGATAAATGCCGGGACACAGGGAATGGACAAGCCGGTCGAAGACGTCGCCCTGATTGATGATACTGCTAATCTGTTCGAGGTCTTCTTTGGCAAAATCAATGTCCGAAGCTTTGTCTTTGTCCGCCTACGTTGAAGCAAGCAGACACAACATGCGAGGTCCATCATTCCGCATCCGACAAGCCCTTCACATCATCGCACAAGTTACCTTTGCCGAGTTTTCGACGGAGTTGGCGCTGATGTACAGTATATACAGGCTGTTTGCTTGCGCACGCTTGCCATACCTTCCTCCGTGGATTTCCGAGTTGACGCTCTTCACGATGCCTGAGATCGTCACGACGTTACCAGGAACGCAAGAGTCCACAAGATCCTCGTACAATTCCACCTCAATCTGCGCGCCACGATGATCAACTCATTGGACGTAAGTAACGAAAGGATGGGTCCTACATAGGCAGGTAACATGTTA
This sequence comes from Hyaloperonospora brassicae, assembly GCA_947650285.1. Taxonomy (NCBI): domain Eukaryota; phylum Oomycota; class Peronosporomycetes; order Peronosporales; family Peronosporaceae; genus Hyaloperonospora; species Hyaloperonospora brassicae. The sequence goes on along the minus strand of CANTFL010000424.1, from coordinate 59,254 downwards.
CCATTCGCGGCACACGGCCAGGGCCAACATCTGTGGCTTCGATCTCCTGCAGTCTTGACAACATCAGCAACAACAATAACAGCAACAGCAACAGCAACAACAACAGCATCAAAGACCACAATGACCACATGCGTGTGATGAGTCAGTTGCATCTTCGGAGAACCCCACACGCGCTATTCCTCGACCCACTTGATCTTCTGGTAATCGACTGTATCCACCGACGACCGGTTCGGTAGCAGCGTCCGACCTCGACACGGCGAATGCTCACACCCCTGTGGAGGAGTGAACTTTCCCTCGGGGAAGGCTCTCGACGTCGCTTCATTGCACTTCGCACAAACAAAGTCGCACCTTGTGACGAGTGGCTTGATAGCGCTCACTCGCACGACCGTGCCAACAACACTGACAAACTGGTGCACCAGTTCTGCTTTCACCGCAGCAATGGGCAGCACCGGCGTCACGCCGTGCAACCGAACCGTGATCTTGGTACGATCAACGAGCACGTTCCGCTTCCTCGCGGCGTCTTCTTCTGCCTCCAGGCGAAGCTCGTGCCGCCGCATGCACAGCGCGATGCCCATGCAAAGCAGCACGTCTTCAATGTTTTCCGTCATTGCTCGCTCAAAGTCCTTTGTTCCAGTCCGAATGAGCTCCTGATAGTGCAGCCACACCACCGTCACGTTCGCCTGCGTCAAGTCACACTGCAGCATTTTCGACTGTGACTACTCACTGGTGTGTATTGCGGTGCAAGAAGTAATACCTCGTACTTGGAGCAACGGAGCCCATTGTTCGCCGTGTCGGAAACAGTTGAGGAAGGTCACGGCGGCTTGGAAGCGGCCATCGGTGTCGCTGATAGGGCTATAATAGTGCACAGAACGGGTCTCCCCGGCTGGCGGATACCGATGTTGTGGTCGTCGGGGTAGTACTGGTTCCACACGCACGTGGCGGCGTCCATGAGGGTGCTCGGAGGCGAATTGGACGGACGCATTATTGGTCGTGCGAGCTTTTCGTCGTTTGGGACTGACGGCTCAAACCATTCAGATACGACAGTTGGGATTTCGGGTTGGAGGATGTTTGACGAACGATCTCAAGCATAGATTGGGATTGTTTTCGACGATCCGTCTTTCGTATTTGAGCTTCAACGGCAACGACTGCAACAGCGACTTTTACTACAGCTGACCTACTGCGCTGCTGCCACAGTTGACCTTGCTTAGCCTTGACAAGAGAGCACTTCTGCCCGCGAGCTGACGAAAAGGTGCTGGTCTTTCGCTTGCCACAACCAGCTCTGGTGCACTTGACTCGCACTCGATTCGTAGATTTTCTTTTACCGCTGATGTCTTCCAACAGCCGCCGCAGTTGGCTTCGACGGTCAGCAGCAGCTCAACTGGTGCGTCCGCCCGACACGATCGTCTGCGGCAGGTGTTTACTTGATATTGAGCTTCTCCCGACGGGCCCTGACCTCCTGGTCCACGATAGCTTGCGGTCGCTCGGAAGAGAAGAGGTCGTGGCCCGCTTTGCGTTCTACAAGACAGAAGGAGCGAAGGATGAGGGAAAGCACAGGTGCGAGTTAGACGGCGGACAAGCGAGTGGAGCGAACGAGCGCAGCGTACGCTTCTGGACAACGGGGTACGCGCAGATGGCGAGACAGAGCGACGTGCCGACGAACACTTTGCCGCTCTGGCTCAGTGGGAGCTTTTCGAGGAACGTGAGCAGCATCTCGATCGACTGACTGAGCTCTCTCGGCTGTCTTGAGCGCTCGATTCCCTGTGATACGACATAGCGAGAGGGCGACGGGGACGTGTCAAAGTCGATGAACGTCCTGCTGATAATGATGGCTCGGTCAGAAGCGACGACCAGTGGATGGACACCTGAAGCACCGAGAGAGACGGACGGACGGACGGACTGCAGTGGCAACAAACAATGACACACAACGACACTTACTTGTGCTTCACAACGTGGTCTGTTCGCTTGCTCGCTTTCGACTGACTGGTGGTACAGCTGATCGATGTGGCACTGCTTGCGCACGGGCACATGGCTTGAAGGGCGTTGTGTGTGAAGCTGTTGTGGCTAGGTACGTACGTCGCTGAAACGAGTCGTTGAAGCGAATTGCCGAGAACAACGATCCGTTGGCAGACGCAAGACACCGATACCAATGCTGCGTGGTCCATCTTTGTTCCTGTGGGTGACAGTTGAGGCAGAGACTATCGATAGGACAAGAGCAAACGCGTTTCGACTCTTTCGTAGTGCATTAAACGTGAGACCGTCGTCAACTTCTCCAGTATTCAGCATCCAACGTCCGCCGCAACGCGAATCCTGGAAGAAACTTGTCACCGAAGGCGGCCAGAGCGTCCCGCTGTCCAACGGAACCAGCAGCCTCTCGCCTCCACTGCTTGTTCACTGTCCGATGAGAGCGTCAACTTCGCTTGGCATTGACTCCTTCGACTATCGGTGATCAGCTTCAGCTTTGCCACCTCTCAAATGGGCTACTTGATCGAAGGTGGAGGTGTTGGTGCACGTTGGGTCCCCAAGGCGGCATTCGCTCCACTCGTTGCCCGCATTCCGGCCGTTTGCCCCGACGCAAACGTCATGCAGAGAACACCGACGGTAAGAAGAAGAATGTTAGCGAACCGCATGCTTTGTGGTTAAGATGTGGGAGGTTAGTTGGTTGCGAAATCGATTGTGACTGACCTCGAAACCTGCGCCGATGCGCTCTTGTAATTTACCGTCTCAAGAATTGTGAAAATCCGCACGTACCTGTCTCTTTGAATCTTTCGGAAAGGGTTGGAAGGTAAAAGCGCGACGACAAGACGCGTTCAATCCGTGTATAGAGCGTGTATGGCACAAGCACGACAGCTTCGCCGTCACCATATGCTCAGGTCAAATCGCCTACTCAGTCCAAAATATACTTGTGGGCTTAGAAGAGGAACTTGAGAAAGAAACGCAGATCGTTCTCGATCTGCTATGGCTCGTGATCCACTGAACTCAGCGTTTTAAATGGCTTGGGAACAAGTGTTCATACGGGTAATTAATCCTTTGCACGAGAGTTACTGACCATTGTGGCTGGATTATATGCTTGAGTCCCGATCTCTACGATCACAGATGGGAAAAAAAGAGAGTTGGTAGACGTCTGGTCGGATCGGCTGGTACCCCATCCCTGATCGGCATTTCTCTTCTGCGCTGTGAAAGTTGCACCATTTGAACTTTACGCACACGTAACGCTGGATGGCGATTTGTTAACAGCGACAAAGGCCGCAACAACCACCGCGGAGCACTCTGAATATATTTCGATATCGTCATGCTGCCGACAATATTGTACACAACGTCAGTATTGACCTGTTGCCATAGGCAGAACTATTAGCCCTAAACCACCGCAAGCAATCATTTGGGACCACTTCTGTAGAAGAGAGCCATCGCCACAAGATAAACCCAGCGCTTTTGCAACACGCCTAACATGCGGAAGGTGTAGAGTGGCCTCAGTCATATTGCGTTCGAGAAACCGCGAGTGGAAAGGGCCACATGATGGCTAACCCAACGCATGTACATGTAGCATCATTGCCGGCAAGTATAGTCACAAATTCAGAAACAATGCAGGACTAGGCAGCAGGAACCTCTTACTCCTGAAACAGAAGCGACAGCTGTATAGGCCTCGAAAATTTTGAGTTGTATCATCCGACTGGGTCTACACATGACGCGGCCAACCCCCCCCCCCTATTTTGGAAAGACGAACGCAACTGCTTGATGCGGAGCACGTGAGTCTGACTCTAACTGCAACCAGCCGACCGTAGTTAAAGGAATGCTGCTGGAGCTCGCATAACAAAGCCTCTCTTCGATTTTCGATGGGAGTACATAAGAGGACGAAGCCTTCTGGCCCACGTATTTGCGTGCTGACAACACATGGAATGTAGATCACTAAGGGGATGCCACTTTATCACAGGAGATAATGACATAGAAAAATCGCCAAACTGCGATACTATCATTCTTTAATCTAGGTATACTTTCTTGTCGTTCGGCGGAAGGTGCCACTATGCAATAACAAGCCATGCTGCGTGGTTGGGACTAACAATTATAATGAATGCGTAGAGATCAAGACAGTAGCGGCAAACTCCGGGTGGACAGAGTCTGCTACAGCGTTACACCACCGCAACTGACGAACGCGTACACTTGGAACATATTGCAAACGACTTACATTAATGAACTTATGTAATTCTCGGGACGCTACCAAGAATGAAGCAGCAATATACTCCGTCGGATGGCACAATTCTTTCATTTTATTTCACAATTTTTAAATTACTTACAAAAGTGGGGTGGTATTATGCACACGTGCCTCACCTGCTAGATCGTATTTAGTACAGTTGCCCGGACATAGGTACATAGCACGCACGCACACAATGTCTCTATACCACAAAACCAACTTATGGTATAACACCTTACTTGCGTATTTCAGCCCACCACATTGTGTGTTTATTGCCGACCAGCCTGACTAACGTGTGCAGTGGGGTTAATCAAAATTACAAGTGTAACAATTGGGTCCTTTACAATACCTTAATGCTTGTGTGTCGATTAAACTTGTATTGGGTAGCCCCTTACATGGAATTTCATTTTAAAGAAATTGACAATATAGAATTTCGCGCTGAATATTCTTTTAACAGTATCAAAAAGCATGGTGATTTTGTTGGGATGACCGAAGGGTCTACTCATTGGTTGTTATCATGATGAGGTCGACGCACCAACCGCTGCTAGACGCGCGCAATGGGTGGTGAGTAGACGTCATCAAGCATTTAGCTATATTAGTATAATTAAGTCAGGTCAAACGAAGACACAAGAGTTATAGGACTTCATTATATTAAATAGCAGTATTACTTTTATCACGACTAGAGCCCTTCACCTTAGCCGTTCTATCTTCCTCTGTGTAGTTCTTCACCTAGCTGGGCACTATCTATCACTACAGTCAGTGATAGTAAACTACGTACTGGTTGACCAAAACGTAGTCGTCAGTGCACCGTTACAAGGCTTACTGTGAGGTGTAATTGTAACGGGGCACACCCTTGCGTGAACTTAACGCAAGGGTATCGATGCCCCGACAGACGTACACGAGGCGAACGAGGAAGCGTAGGATAAGGAAAAAGTAAAACTGTTATATTAATATAATTAAGTCTTTTTGCTACTGTCTCTCTGTTTAACCTGACTCAATTATGTTAATATAACTGAGTGTATGGTGACGTCTCGTCGCCACTCATTGCGCGCGTCCTCCGGCGATTGGTGGGTTGATATCATCAAGATATCAACCAATGAGCAGACCCTTTGGTCGCTTCACCAATATCACTATTATCGGTGATATTGTTCAAATAATATTCACTTAATATTCTTTCCTGTCACTTTCTTAAAGTAACAATTCCATGTAACGGGCTGCCCCGTCACAGTAATGCTAAACACGTAGATCGTCAAAATAGAGTTTGTCAGCCACAGTGAAGTTATACGATATGTAGCGTTACTACCGTATGCACTAAATTCTTACCTTTATACGTAGCCGAGGAGTGTTATCGGTGACACACCAAGTCACATATTATCTATATCATCAGGATAAAAGGTACAAGCAATGTAAATGCAGTAAACATAAGTGCCACAGTTGGTGTTGATCTTACAAATCGTTACACTTTTCAAGCTAATTAAATCTCCGGGTCGAAGCCTCTGTATTCTTATGCCTGATAGACTTCCAATCCCGTTATTATGGTTGTTGTCGATAAAGTAGCCTAATGTGTCAATTTTCTTCGCTGACGCTACCGCTGTTGTAGCTAATTCAACTGTTGCGTGTAGGAGATGATAAGTTACATCTTATAGGCATACTTTTCTGCCTGGTTCCACTGACTAATGCTGTTACAATACTTTTAGGCGATGTATATTTGGTGTATTCTTCAATTCCACGCAACTTGTTTATACCATCTAACCCACTGCTTTACAATATGATGTACAAAATCATTTCCTTGAACAATAAAACAATATGGATTTTCATGCAATGGATGTACCATAGAAATATTGACAACCAGCTTTGTGTCTCGTAATACAAACCGTGTACGACGCAATTAAAATTTCAATGTATCAAGAGACTGATAGTGTCGATATTTTGGCATTTTTTAGTGTCATTATCATGCGCAACACAATTGCGTGGACCGAGGAGAACAAAATACTTTTACTTGTGTAAAAGGATCTTTACTGTTTATACAATTAATAAGTTAACCTACAGCTTATCAATGACATTACACGCTTTGACACCACACAATCACGGATGTGAGAGACAGACCGATGTCAATTGACTCGGTCAATTGACCCAGTCAATTATCTTAAGTGACCGAAAGTGACCCGATAAAATACAGCATTTAAATTGAATGCGACCACTGCGACCGACATAGAAATGTTAAAATTAACAAAGTTTAGAATGCTGACCCCTACAAATCATATTCATGCTTCTCATCAGAAAGAATTTCATCTATGTTCGTCGATATTTCCATCATTTATTTTATAACTCGGGTGGTGTTTCTCTGTCTTCTTTCGAAGTTATTGGTACTGTCATTTAAGGTTTCGCATATCTAACGATCGATGAATCGCTATAGAGGACGAGTCTCCATACACTTCATACTAGATCCATCTGATTTTCGAAATGGCGCTTGCACCTTCTGCGATATTGTCTTCAACTGTGGAAAGACCAATCGCATGTTTGTGCAACTCGACAGAGCCTACAATAAGATATCTACTAAAGTTAAGAGAGAGGTTCTGTCACGTCTTTCGGCTACTAAGATCTAACCCAACGGGTCAGCTGCTTCAGAATGTTGTGCAGGTAAATTTGACATCAGCATAATTTTTAATCGCAAATTTTTTGGTGTAGAACAACCATTCTTATCGAGAATACCGCGCGATGATGACTTTAATTCAGTTGGTGACAGAGATATGAAAAATACTCTTATAATTTTACAAAATCCGCATGGACAGCGGGCACTAATCGTACATTGAGGCAGAGCACAAATATTATTATCGTGGGTGACAAGAAAAGGTAGATGTTCTCTTTGCTCCACCAGCATTCGTCAGCGGTTTGTCGTTGTCGACAATTTGTCTTGTTTTTGGATAGAGTGTTACAGAGCCATGTGCCCGTCGTATGAGATTCCATCTCAACAAGCATTATCCAATCGCATTTTAGATGATATTATGTGCAAGGATCAAGGAAATTGTGGATCATTACCTAACAAATAGTCCTGTAGGATCATTTACCATACCTTGCGACGGCTGGAAAATCATTAAAATGATCCCGTAGTCAATATAATGATTAAAATCCAACGTCGGTATTCTATAAGGAAGTGGATTTATAGGATAATTTCTATACTGAAGAATACAAGGCCGCTATCATAAAGAAAGGCATTATTGCCGTGAGCAGGATGGTCGACTACACCGATTTTATGAGCCGTGGGAAATCAGCAGTCATAACAGATAACGCCATCGCAATGAAAAAGCACAGACGGTTCTTATAACTGATTATCCAGATTTGATTTATCTACCTTGTCTGGCGCTCAACTTGCATCTATGTATCAAGGGCTTTTACGGCATGAGTCGATTCCCTCAGTGATCGACAATTGTCTAAAAGTGACTATGTTTTTCGGCATAATAACATAGAAGCAAATCTGAAATGTGCATGACAGCAAGCAACGTTCAATTAAGATACACTTAAAGAATTCCAGGTGACACCAGATGGGGTTCACACTTTCAGATAGTTGATGCTGTTTTAAATGCAAGGATAGCCCCTTTCATGACCATGTGTTTATAGCTAGTGTGGTGAAGTGCTGACTACAAGTTCATTGTGACCCCGACTCTCCTTTTAACGCCCGAAAGACCGACGAACAGAGGGGGTACCTCTATTCCGTGCTCTGTGTTTATTTGCTCATGTTGTGTACCCGTCGGTCAGGCGGGTTGCGCTCTTCATCCTGGACTTGAGATGAAGCTGAACTTGACTGTTTTGGAGATAGGGTTCGATCAGTTAGAAATTCATAACCTGGTCAAATGTGGAGTCGGATCAAGTGAAAATTCTTCACTTGATCGCGTGTATACTTGGGCGCTCTCCCAGATTCGCCTTTGTCCAAGCGAGATGCTTGATGCGCGATCCTTCGGACCAGTTGGACCGTCTCGCGATATTAAATCTGAACCTAAAGGTTCACTGCGTTCAACCGCAATATAAGGGGTAATGATGAAAATTGACGTTCCGCCTGGCCACACAATCCAACGCAAAGTTTGTGTAGACGCAGTTCACCCTCGGTTCATCAGGAGGGCAAAGTTCCTGCCCAGGAGAAGTCGACGCGAGTCTTTGGTTGCAAATTCAATTCTGTTAAATGTTAACCAGCCGAATTCAAGCCTATGACTATGCCTATCTGTACGCTAGATAACTGTTGCGTATCGCCTGTCTATGTTATTCGCCTCTTGCATCACGTTGCCAACAGCAAATATTCGGGTTGCGAGTCGATCCGTAGCGGATCGCCCCGTAGTGGATCGATCGGTTGTGGGTCTCCCCGTAGTGGATCGCCCCGTACTGAATCGCGCGGTAGTGGATCTCCCCGTGGTGGATCGCGGTATGTGGTCCACATTTATTACGTGTCCACTTAATCTAGAATAGATCGTGATCAATCTCTCTAGTCTTTCGGTTCCTGTTACTTGGTGACCCAAGCCCGTGATATCGGATCGCGAGTCGTCAATCCTTGTATATATTCTTTATTGACTGTTAGGTGCACCGATCTGTATAACTTCAACAGTCGTTTTCTGTCACGCAGTCGTTTGATCCCATCATTCGTGCCAACGGGTTTATCTCCTGGAGTGCTGTACAATTCTAATTGACTCTCAATCAATGCGGTTGGCAAGATCCACATTTTCCAACAATATTCTTCTGCTCGCCTCCGCACTAGTGAATAAATTCGGGAAACGAATGCTTAAATGTGGGAAAAGAACAATATTGCACTCTTACTGTCGTACGAGTTATGAAATGATTTCCTATTCGCCCATCTAGTCCTAAAAGAATTCATCAAGATCCTCGATAAGCTTCAAAGCGACTTACCCACGTTTGAATTTTTTTTCTGATATCAATAGCATCCGAACTGGAACAATTTATGGTCTTTGCATGGAAGGAAGGGCCTTTAAAGACAGAACAACAATATACTCTCATAAGTCCCCGAACGATTAAAAGAAAGTTACTATTAATTAGGCTCGATGGTCGTCTTAAAGGATGCATAGCGATGAAGTTTTGCTTGCAGACTTTTCGGAACCAGCCACATGGGTCAGAGATTCTTGTCAAACCAGTATACGCGTGATAGGGACTATCTTGAAAAGCTTATGAACGTAAACGAGGCTTTTTAACGACATAAGACCAATCAATTGATTCGATTTCAAGGCCGAAGTGAATAATTCTACGTTCCTGAGATATGGCGTCATATCGATAACCCTTTTCCAGATGTGGAAGTTTTTCGCAGCAGATTGGTGGCTTTTGATGCCAAGATTTATTTCCATTATATAATTCCGAGTTGAGACAGGTAATGTAAGTTTTAATTTTATTGCTTGATATAACTAAGTCCTTCTTTTTTATGCATATTGCCATTTAGCTCTTGTTCGTACCATCGTCAGCCGCCTCTGCTGAACGATGTTAACGCAACTTGAGCTTTATACACTTTAAAAGAAGAAATAGATAATATGGATCGAGAGCAAAATATATCGGGCTGTTTTCACATGAATACGCAAAGAATCAAGTGCATAAATAGAATAAGTAGGGCTCAACTCGGCTATCTACGATCGAGAAAGACGAAGAGTAGAGTCGTCGTATCATCTGCAAAGGTTCGTACCAGATCCAGAGGTGAAATATAAAAACCAAAGTAGAAGCTTAAAACCTTGTAAAAATTGACGGGGAACAAGACTATGAACAGTCAACAATGTCATGAACAGTCAACAATGTCAATAACGGATATAAAGGGAATCATGAAGACGAAGGCGATGTTAACTTCGGTACCGAGACTGCTGATTCTATCGCAGCCGAAGCGATCACAGAATCAGGCTTGCATGTTGATCTTGCTTCTCTAGAAGAGGATAATAATTGTAAAAATAATAACAGCAAGAGCAGTGAAGATGCACACAACAATATAGAGTGCCACATGCATAACCAATAAAAAGGTAAACATGTGTACCAGATAGCACTGCTTTAATTAATGATGTTGATAAACGTTAGTTACGATCCTTTTTGTCATGCTATAATGCAGAAGCTAGCCGTTAACGTTATTGTCTGCTGTTGACGATGTAAATAGTTGAAACGTTTAAAAGGCAGCTTGCTAATAAACCTGGTAAATACATATATATTTATCAAAGTAGAGGTTTGTATAACGATGATATTGAGTAGGGTAAGGGAAAAAATCTATTAGCTTCAAAGAGTCTTGTAAAATCAATGAAGTGTGAGGAACTAGAATATAGATAAACTGAGCTGGTAGTAAATCGAGTTCATTAATGAAAAAGCTGTGTTATTATACATCAGTCACTATTAGTGCGGAAAGGTTTGTTGCGATGAATCATAACCTAAACCTTGGAATGCTTATGATTATACTACAGTGGTCGCATCGTTCACTTAGCATCCAACAACATGAACTCGTTACTTATCATTTTTGTATATGCTAACGGCACTTGCTAATTCCTGAGCTTGTTGCGAATTCTTCTCAGCTAAACCTACTCACAGGACATTCTTATGCATATCCACTGAATACTCACGTATACCTGCACATGAAAATAGAATCAAAAGAGACTCATATAGTACATCGCAACTTTTCTCGCCGTTTACACATCACCTTTCAGCACTTACAGTTGCAACTTGCGAATTAAGAGCCCTTGATACGTATGCAGCATTCTGCTTGACTACCAATACGATAGCAATCTTTCAACAGTCGTCCCTTTGTAAAGCAAACCAAACTGGGTGGCGTTTTTGCCTCTTACTATATATAAAGCTCTCATATGGACGGTCAGTCTGAACCCATTTAAGAAATGCATCCATGGTGCACTGAGGCTTTCGCATCAGGAACTGCTGTCGAACGTGCTCGGTGAAATTCGCCAGCTTTTTGGTCAATTGTCACGATCATTCTGGAGCGATATAAATGATGACAGACGGAGGCAGCGCTTTAAGAGCCTCGGATGGCTTAATCGTCACTTCAGCGGCCCTGTCACCGTCATTTTTGTTCTCAATCGCCTCATGCTCGAGTATTTCTGAATCGAATTCGAATGGCTCGTCGTCATCTTTACCGATTTTATCGACGAAAATGACGCTGCAAGTCAAACCTGCCATGAGTTTGTTCATCTCGTCCTTAACAGATACATCGATGTGTTTGTTGTGTTCGCGTAGTTAGGTGAGATCGGCCATCGTTGCCGCCCCCACGATAGCAACTTTGCTACAGCATTTCGAATTACTTGCTTGGAAACCTCCTCCCAGCTGAATATAGCGAAGCGCACAGCCTTAAGGATATTTGACTTTCGGTCGATTCTGGTGTGGTAGGCATCCAGGAGTCATTGAATTAATTTTTTTAGAAACTTCGCTTTAAATGACCGTATTATTCCTATCAGATAAAATTACGTGAGGAATTGCTAGTCAAGAGAATATCCATTCAAATTTACCTGCGTCGAGCAGTTACAAGTGTGCTGTCATATTTGGTGGAAGGAATGCCAGCTTGACATTGTAGCGTTCAGCGGCGCCGTAGTGACACGACGCGTTGTCCAGCAGGAGAAGCACTCTCTTCCTGTGCATCTTAGCATCGAAATACCGGAGCCAATCATCAAACGTTGGTCTGTTTTTCCACGCAGTCTGTTTGTCGAAGTATATAAACTTCATTTTTTTGGTTTTGGCTTTGGGAGATGCTCGTGGTTGCTTCGACTTGCCTATGACAACGAGAATCATCTTCTCGGTCCCTTTCATGTTGCAGCACATTTCGACTGCGATACGATCCTTCTCTGACTTTTTGCTGTTGCCAGTGTCTCGTTTGAAGGTAGGCGATAGAAGAGAGCTGATTAGTCAAAATTAAATATATCTCTGGTGAATATAGTCCAATCAGCTCTTAAAGCTCCATTTGATTAACCGCGAGTTAAGCGCGATCAACTGAGTCTGTTTCTCCATGAAGCACATGGTGCTGGATGCCGTTTCGAGTCCTAAATTTGAGCAGCCACCCATTCGAAAGCCGTCGGAGATTATTGCTTTTACCTTAAGCGGCTTGTACAAAGCAAACTTCTTCTTGTATTAGATCGTCTGTGAGAATCGCTTTGCAGTCATTGAGACGATAGAATGGTAAGAACGAAGCCTCAATCTCTGGAAACAGCAACTTTCGATTGGTATTCCTTCCCGTGGCAAAGAACGCGTTGGATGGTGCTTGACAAATCCGATCTGCTGCCGTTGTGGAGATCCGAAGGCCGAGCTTCTCCCTGTTCTAGTCTTGTATTTGGAAACGATTTATGGCTATCGTGCGTGTGATGAGCACCTGTACCTGACGCTTTTGCTCCATCATCAGAATTGTTTGCTTTGACGACATACGTAAGGTGAAACGGATGAAGATGTGATAAGTGGCAGGCAATGCAAAATTGTGGCAAGTCCAATATAGAGGAAAACCTGTGGTTTATGCTCGTTGTTTCAGTACCCGTTTTATTAAGTATCTTATGTATATTCAGCATACAAAAACCAAGTGACGGAACTTGGTGCGGTACTATCAGTTCCTAAAACAGGAACAAAACCCTCTATAGAGGTTACATTATGGAGGTACGACTAAATCTGGTGTCCTCTATAGAATGAAGACGCATAAGCACAGCACATTAAACCAGTTGCTATACTTATATTAAGGCCCGTCCCACATTTTCGCACCCATTCTCCAAATGTCTGCAGGTTTCAAAGGCTCTGTCGGAGATGTGGCAGCCAGGCCTATAGCGCCCAAAATATTTTGTTAACCATAACGATTTTTAAACTGTATATAGCCCCTTCTTTATGCGATTTGTGGATAAAAATGCCGTGGATAATTATGGTCACATATGTTCAATTGACCGTTTAGGTGATCGCGACGGTCACTTATGATATGCGACCGGTCAATTAACATCACTGTACACAATCTATGTCACCAATCCTAGCGTTTTGTAAGATAACGGTATAATCGATCTCAGCATTGTCGTTCGAGTGTATATTTTTGTTCACATCCACAAGTAGACCCTTAATGCTTAAAGAAAAAGTATATAAACTCGATGCAAATCTAATTGCTGTGGCGGCGTTTCCACTTGCGGAACATATAAATCGCACAAGGTAGGAGTCACATGTATTATATAAGTAAACGATAATACTCCGGCCGGGGAGAAGGAAAAGTCTAGTTCTGACAAATGACAATAGATCACATGAGGATACGAGTGTCCAGTGTCAACAGACAGTAAAAATATTTAGTGAAGCTAGTTTTTCAATTAAAATTTTTTTTATATTGCATCTAATATATAAATCTTACCCGTACCGTAGCTATGTAGCATCTTACCAGAAAAAAGCTATGATCGAAGAGCTATTCATTTTTCAAAATGACACAATTGTCAAACGTAATACATCGAAGTACATAAAAATAGAAAATTACTGAATTGTAGGCTATTAGACGTTTAGAAATCTTTTAGCCCGCGAAGTTTCCAGGTATGATAAACACGGTTACGATTCGTGAACCGGCTACACAAAGTATTAAAATTTGATAACAAGGCTATAATCTGTTTGCTTGAAGGATGCATTCACATGAAACCTGTCAACGCATAAATAAGATACGAGCTGGCGTTAAATATAACAACTGCGAGGAATTCAGTGAGTCATTAACCTTATTGTTGTTATGAGTCAGATTTATAATCTCTCATAGTCGCTGGAAGTTATAGCACCTAAATAACGTACTTTATAATGTTGGAAAAGCTTTGATTGCAGTTGAATGTCAGATCATGAATTTAAATGGCAGCTGGTGAATCAATGGGCAGTTGGTGAAGGTTAACGAAAGCATCTATTTCATAGGTATGATCCCAGGTTGTACTTTTCCCGAAAGAGTTGAACAGAGTCCTGATGGTAGGAAGGTAGGACTTGCATAATTTAATTGAACGACAGTTTCAAATCCGCATCGTCAAGATCAAGTGCTCTCATTCTAACAGATGCTACACTCATTTATATAAGATCTGCAACCCATAGCGCACATGCGGCATATCTACAACATCGCCTTTGCGAAAGAGAATTGGTTTGGCTAAACGAGATATTTTATTCGAATAAGAACACAAATCAATGTGTTTGCTGAGGTCATTAAGCTATAAGTGCTAATACATGGGTCTTTAACAATGTAATTCCCTACATCACAAAGGTATCAAGAGCAAATATATTCACAATGTTTTCATTTTTTGTGATCAAAGACGCTATCGTTAGGCACTTGTCTTGTGCAGGTCAAAATGCGAATGATACTAATTAAATTCCTGCAATCGAAAATTAATTTTTCGCATCAAATTAAGTGTAGGTTTTTTACCCTCTACTAGAGTAGAATTCGAAAATGTAGCAATTGTGGCTGATATAATAAGGATAAGTAAATTAAATACACCACATACTACCCGTACCCGTGCATACGGAGTGACACTACAGTGTACTTTAGAACAGAATAAGTACCCATTTCGTGCTTGTACCACCCAAATAAACTACCATTACGCCAACGGCTTTAGCTTTCCTATGCTGTAAGCATGAGCTTGCGAACATTCCCGCAATCTTTACCATCAGCAAAGAGATGATGATAGCCAGATATTAAATCCGTAGTGTTGTAACATTGCGCACAGGATTGTAAGCCTAATTATTCCCGGTACAGGCCACACGAGTACATTGATGAATTTTTGTTGATCATCAATCAGTTTTTGGCATTTCTTCGGGTTGTTGTCGTATTTTAGTCATTGCTCATCCTTCCTTTTTCTAGCATCTTGCTGTATGTCCTTTCTTCGATTTGTTGTCGTCTTTCGCTCATTGCTCATCCTTCCTTTTTAAGCCCCAAATAATTTAAATTTGAAGGCAAATATCATTTGCAGCATGGTAAAGCCACATATATATATATCAGTGTCTCTCGTTTGCTGTCATGACAACAATGCCACTAGAGATGACAGCGTAGTGTACCATGTCGAACTAGCTGATGAAAATTAGAAGGACAGAAGTAAGGTAATCTTACAAAAAATGAATTACGACCTATTTAAGCTTACTCTTAATCTTCGACTACCTATTTTCTCTCGCAAAACGATGATAAAAGGAGATATAAACATAAGTTAGTCGTCTTGAAATCTTGTGCGAAGAGGAGAGCGATAATAGAAATTCTCTCGAAACCATGTTGCAGTTTTGTAGATGTCCGTACGTATGGGGATACTATAAATGCAATTTTTGGTTTCGAAATAGTTGGTGTAGATCTTAGCCCTGCATTATATTTCTTATGTTATCGCTTTCACAATTTGGCGCTCAATATATCACATCTAGACAATCCGCTCTTTGGGTTGAGCTAGCGCTAGTCCATCGTCACATACAATTGGACGATACATACCCAACAAATGCAATGGTATATCGAGCGGAATCGAGTAAGCGTCCATGAATTTGGAGAACGACTGCTTCGCCGTGACAGCAAATTACGTTGTACATATCAGAGCACACGGCAAGCATGGTGGTTTCACGCCGAAACTTACGCTGCCTGACGAATCTGATTCGATCGAATATTGTCGAGCCCAGTACCTTCTGAAAAATCAATATAATCAGTTTTGTAAAAGAAATATGGGAAAGACAACGACGTGACCGACTCAGGTAGATGTGTAGTTATAAGCTCAAGATCCAATGTTATCAAGGGCTTTTAGTGAATAAATGCACCTCTGTTGATTGAATCAGACATCATTGGCTGTGTACCGAGTCCGCAATTCGTGATTGACCTCAATCTATTAGCGTGGTAGTTACCTGCTAACTCCATGACTACACTGCTTTACGAAAAGCACACCATGTGCCTCGCTTTACAGTGTGTAGACCCGGGCTGATCTTGTTTGACATAGTGGATAACAAGCGGCTTCTCTATACGTGGAGATAACGAGGAACGTTGGTCATTGTGAATTGACTTGTTGTCAGGTGAGCGTTGGAGGGCTACTGACATCGCAATATCGTCCGTTTGATGATGGGCTATTTTCATGTGGCAGCTGAAACATCAGAAATAAAAAATCGGGTGATTTAGATGACAAATATTGCGCTCAACAAACTCATGGAAAGTCGAGACTGTGGAAGTCGATGATGACTGGTATTGCCTTCAATACACTCGCGGAAAGTCAAGACTGTGTGAGTCGATGATTTTAATGGTTAACACCTACTTGATAGATCTGCGTTGCACAAGCCCGTTGATAGTCATAATTGTAGGTGATGACGACCTGAGCTGGAATCTTCTGCAAAGAATTGTAAAGTGACCCAGTAGTCGATAATCACATTACAAGACGGTCGAAATGAGGTGTTAGGGCATTATGAGCCCTTGCCATCTGCGCCGTCTACCCAGTCGGCAGCTTACGTCATGCTGTCCATTCATTGAGGATAAGGGTAAGACTAGTTGAACGGAATCGTAGATGACGGCAATAATTGGTCGGATGAAGCGCAAGGAATGTCGATCACACGTGCGCACATTTAGAGAGCCGCGTACAGGCGACTGATTACTTATCAGGTCAATGGTCTCTATTGGCGTTGTATCAGCACATTCCCTGCATCGCCTCTTTCGCACACCAGCTACGCAGAGAGTTGAGCCACTTTGTCTCGCAGGCCCTGTTTAGTCTCGAGCTTGTGCAGCTGATCGTCGTTCAGCACATCGCCACTCATCTTCTTCGCTTTGATCGCGTCAATCTGCTTCAATTTCTTCAGCAAACTCTTCACCTTTTTCGCCTTCTCCTCAGGAGACAGCTCGACCGGACTCATTTCTGTCGGTGCCTCTGAGGTGGTGCCAGCAAGTTTGGCAATTGCCTCGTCCACGGCAGCCTTGGCTTCAACAGCCTCCTGCGCATTTTTCTTACAGGCACTCTTGCTCAGTTTCTTGGGCGCTGCAGCTGTCATTCCGGGAATCACACGCGGCGCAGCACCAGGAATTGTTGAGGTATTGCTGCGAGGAGCTGCATGCTTGTTACGGTCCAGTTTCTTCGGTCCACCTTCTTCTTCTCGCATCATTGCAGCGAGCGCTCCTATCGAGTTTGGCGGACGGAATGCTTGCGGCTTCGGCGCAGCATTTGAAGTCGTGGATGATGAACCAAAGCCCGCCTCGTCGTCGTTTCGGCGTGGAGACTGCGGTTAACACGGGTACGTGTCCAGTGCTGCCGGGTGGAATTTGAGGTCATACAGCTCGCCGCGCTCTTCCTGGTAAATGGGACCAGCGCCATTTTAGCGGAAAATTTTATAGCCGTTGTCGACACGCAGACGCGGGAACGTAGTCGCCACTGCAAAGTAGCGGCTGTCCGGCGACCACGCGAATGTCGTCGCGGAGTTTAACGTTGCAGAGCCCATCTTTTTGACCTTGTTGCGCTCCAAAAAGTCCATGTCACCACGAAGATTTCCAAAGCCAGCCAGACACAAGAAGCGACCGTGCGGGTTCCAGCTGACGTGATTACGGGGCGCTGCAGCAAACTCAAAGACTGGGATCGCCTTGCTGTCGTAAAGCGTGGCATTCGCAGGCATTGCACCCGTGATCACCACAAACCCGCGGCCCGTCGGGTCCCACGCCACATCGTGCACTGTGCCTTCTTTCGTTAGCGGGACAATGCAGTCATACTCGCCGTCGCTCTGCAGGAAAAAAGAGACCTGTTTCACCGTAGTAGGACTTGCCTGACGTATCAATGTCCGTGCGAGTTTCAATGATCAGTGCACTGCCTGTGGGAGACCACTTGAATATCACGTCCTGTGCTTTGTAAAAGCTCTTCGTTGCTGTCGACACATCAAGGTTGGTAAATTGGAAAATCGTGACACTAGCAGGCTTGCCCTTCTTCTCTGGAACGAACTAAGCCACCTCGTATGGATCTCCGCCAGGAGCAACACTGAAGTTCGCCACGTTCCAATCACAAAAGACCGCACCACATCATACATCATCAACTCAGCTTAATTTAGCTCCTCGCGTAATACAGACGGCTATCCCACGTACGGGGAGGTTGATTGACCGATCGGTCCCGCTGCGACGTCGCGACCGCTGTACAGCATCACACCGTTTGCACTCTGACGCGCACAGATCGTCTCATCAGACGACCCCTGAAGCGGCACCATTTCTATCACAACAACAACAACAAAAAGATGAAGAGAAAAAGCACGATGACAGCACGTCAGCTCAAGACACGCACACACCACACCATACCTATTCTCCTGCTCTCGTCAATAAGCGTTCCACGTACATCACGTGTATAGGACTTTTGCTCAAATCGTGCGACTTGTTGGCCCGTGCGCGCTTACCCCACGCAACGAGATTACCGAGGTCTGATTCTTTCTGGGGGCGCTGCCATGTCAACAAGTGCGAGCCGAGTGGCGACCAGGCCACTGCTTGAATGCCTGGATTGGCCATGTTTACGACGACAGCACCACTGTCCGAGTCGTGCAATTTAAAACCGGATGCAGTGCGCACGAGCACGAGAAGCTTGCCATCGTTGGTGAGCTCCAAGAGATCAGCAAAGCCTACAGCTGCAAAATTGTCATCGCGCTCAATCTTGAGCGTCTTGTTCCTGCTAGAAGAGGGCGGACCCAAGATGGGTTCAACACCGCTCTTGCCACGGAGAAACAACTTGGTACGTGTTTGAATTGCGAGTCGTCGCTTGCGGTCATTGTGGCAGTGTCTGTATGCACGAAATCGAGTGCAGTTGGAATGGCAGGTGGGTGGAGTTAGAGCGCGTGAGTGACAAAGATGTGCGTTGGTGGATCTGTATCGAGACGTAGAGGTGGTAAACGAGACATTTGCAGTTAATCTACGTATCAAATGGATTAATACTGGTGCTGTTGGATGCGTCCGAGAGAAGAAGAGCTGACTCACCTGTCGCCATTGGCGTGAGCTTTGAGGTCGTATGACTCGCACACGTAGTTCGTGATCACGTATGTTACTGAAGAGAGGAGTGACACGGCACGTATTTGACCGTAGATTCTATTGCAGAGAGATTTTGTATTGCAAGGGCGCGTCATCTGCGTATGTTTTATGGCCACGGACAAGCACAGAGCCGTTTTTGTGGAGAAAAGAGACGCTACAGACCGACAGACCGTTACGCTTCATCGGGCAGAAGAGACCAATTCGTTTGCTGAATTAAAGCGTTTTAGTCGTTTGTGCTGTTGTTTGATAGACGGACGGTAGAGAGGAAGCATGTGAACTGCCGGTTGCAGCGCTCATTATAAGATATGTGTGTGGACAAAATGCAACATTACGATTTTATTGTCTTACGATATGCATTATCTACAATAAAGTTCAAGCCACTATTTGCATTGTTCATCTATTCGATTAAATGGACTGCAATAGTCGTGCGTTCCGGATGCCTCGACGAGCTACAGAGCGAACCATAGTCGACCTTTTTGCGTTGCTGAAAGAATAAATGCATTGAAAAAGTAGAGAATGAAGCAAGTTGTTTCCTTGACATTCGCGGCTGTCTCAATCCTTAGAACTTAAGAGGCAGACTTCGTTTTAAAAGCGCTACTGCTAGTCGAATACTGAATGAAATGGCAGATTATATACTTGGATTGAGCAATAATAGCGAGGCAAGAATGATTGGAAGCGAAGAGACGGAAGCATCGAAGCGAGTACGTAAAGATGACACCACTTCTACTTTTACATTAGCTTCATCCTAATGTCATAGATTATGAGCCCAGCAGGTTTAGTTGCCACAGGGCCTGATACGGAGCTGTTGGCACAAGGTCGGCAGCTCAAAAGGCAAACGAATAAAGGCAAAATGCCATGAAACACGAAATATTAGTTGGTTTATGTGCTGACAGGACTAGCGAAGCAGATCTCTATACCAGAGACATCACACAAAGACCTAATAGCAGATGATGGGCTAATTTTTTTAGTTTTTTTGGATCAGTCTTTGGATTAGATATCCCGATATTGCGATCGGCAGTGGGCCATTGGCGACTTGTAAATTGGTGGGCTCTCAACGTGATATCGCCGAGGGATTATTTGCCATACTTGTCGCCAGGAAAGTAATTTCAAGCACATAAAAATTGACAAGCAAGGGCGGCTGCGAACGTCGAGATGGCACAGGCGTGTTGGCTTGGCGGTTGACGCAACACTACGTGACACTTGCAGTTTATTAGTGGTTTTAATACCGTAGCACGCCGGGGCACATGCAAGAGAGCCCTTTCAGTGAACCTACACTACTTGTAATTCAGAGGCAGACTTCACGGCTTATGGCCACGTCTCACAGCCTCTTACAACATTAGAAATTGAGATTTGAAGACGTATATTTTCGCCAGATGTATGATAATATGGTGGAATCTAATGTGTAGAGCAAAAGCTTACCAGGGTTAATTCGAATTATAAGCACAACTGCACTCATTAACGCGCTGAAAATCTTATGCTGTAGCCTTTTGAAAAGGGAACTGAACTCAATGAATGCTCATAATATAAGCAAAAAAATGTCGTAAGCTCCCATGCACTCAAGTAAAACTTGTTCTCTCAGTATTCGTAGTATCCAATATATTAATATTTGACTGTGACTGACGAGTCAGCCTGTCATTTGGTGCTGACTGACAGACAGGTCAGTCAGCTATCAATGACCCATTATCCAGTCAGCAAAAGATACGTTCGTAGTGTTTTATCGATTGTGAAAGCATAGTACTTAAAGATGCGTAATCAATGTTATTAAAAGCTATTCAGATGGCGCATCATAGGACCCACACAGAATATCCCCCAAAGAGCTGTGTACCAAATATACATTGTAGGTGTCTTGGCTTAAGACACCCGAGTAACCCCGTATCAGAAACTACAAGAAAGAATATGCTTACCAACTATCAAATTCATTGACAGTAATGTATACGATGTTGGTAAGCAGTTCTCGATCAAGAATCATAATCGAACGAATAATTATATAATAAAACCGAGCGAGCAAATTTAATTGCAGTGGAATGTCAAGATAATTCCAGTGAACCTAGCCTCACTAAAATTATAAGCGGTATTCGAATGTTTAAGTAGAGAGTGCTGGTAGTAGATGTCGGTCTTAATGCTACGATACAAACTTTTGTCACATTTAACAAAAAAAGAACACGCCAGCAAAAATGACAAACTTTGATCTACATAAACTTAAATTAATGTAACACGACGCACGATTCGATGGTGCGAATGAAAACCAAGCAGAAGCATTATTCAGTAAAAATGTTGGCTAAAGGTCAATGATTCTCGAATGTCAAAGATAGACATTATTTCTTTAAAAATAAAAGTATATAATCGACTGGGAAAAAATTGTATATTTAAAACGAAAATAAGAACAATCTCCAGACAATCAAAAAAAATGCCCCAGATTAGTTGTAAGTGTATAGGGTGTTACACATCCTTGTATACTCCAGTTTGTGTGGTACACACAAAATCTCACGTCCGTAATCAATGTCGTTTTCCGTTTGACGGCCGTCACCAACCGTCACCATGTTCAGAAAGCCGCCGAATGGGTTCTGCCGCGGGCGTGCTGCGCTTGCGGCCAACCGTCGCAGGCTTACCCACGAGACGGTAGGACGTATATGCGCCTTTGTATCATCGGTCGCGGTCTTAAAACAGTCAGTCCGCGCTTATGTTGGTAATAATAATGTTATTGCTCTTGGTATTGCTGTAACAGTTGCTATTGTAGATGCTGTTGCTGCTACTGTTGATGCTACTGCTTCTACTTCTTTTGCTACTGCTGTTGTTGTATGTGATGTAGTTGCTATCAATGTTGTTCTGCTTGTAAGATCGCATTCCTTTCCTTCCTATCAGTTTTGATGCTTTAAAAACACAATTTTTATCAATAGACCCCAATGATCTATTGTTTCTTTTTGGCTCTTAGTCATGACTTTGATGTCTGCAGACTTCGTCGTATGCAGACCTATTGTATGAAGAAAACGTGCGATGATACCTAAAGTGTATTCGCCGAACTAGGATGTATGGCAGTTTTTTTCGCCTTAAAAACCTATGATCATAACTATTGTTGAATTCTTCTTTTATTTCTGTGTAAGACAGCCTGGAATAGTATTACTTCGTTGCAGATGCTAGTAATTTATAGCGAAGACGAGATCCTGTGCCAAATAATATAAGATAGTAACTTCAAAAATTTATATTTCTCTGAAGGCATACAATGTAACTGCTTTTTGTAGGTAAAAATTTTAAAATTGCTAGTTGTAAGCATTCCCTCACATAGGACGTATAAACAAAAAAAATGTTACGTTAGTAGGGACAAGCTATACTCGATTTAGGGGGGCTCACGTCATATTCTTTTTTATCTCGATGTGGGTATGGTAACAACGAATATTTAATTGGTTTTGAGCTTTATTTGAGCGGCTTTTTGATTCTAGAAACCACTCAAACCAAAAACAAATAATATTTAAATAAAATAATTAACGTGACGTTAAATTAATTGATTAACGCGCTCTATTCCAGATTTAACCAAGTACTCTTGCTGGTTGCTATAAGCAAGGGAGCGCTTACCGTGTTAAAAAGAATTCTGCGGAAACTCAAAAAATAAATGTAGAAGAGCACTCGCTTCTAGATTTACTTTTACACGCTCAGCCAAAAAAATATTTAAAAACAAGTAACGACGATATAATTTGAATCTTGAGCAGAGAAGACATAGCAACTCTTAACAGTTGCATGTGTATTAGCGCAAAATACGGCTCGAATGGAGAAATTCATTTCACAGAAACACGTACGATCACGATGTCATCGCATGAGAGGATGATGACAAATTTAATCATCATAATAAATTACATAGGCCATCACTTTTGTGACTAGGGTAGATACCATCACTTTCTTGCTATTTATGGACGCATGTGCTGACATCTTGCAAATAACACATGTATATCAAGCTATTTAATGCGTTCGATGGAATATTTGGAACCATAAAATAAAAGCACTGCGAAAGAACGAAGCTTAATATACCCCATTACTGTAATGAATTAGTCTTTGCGGTCCATATCAAAATACTCGCTCACTGTTTAAGGTATTTTATTAGGTGAACGCGTTTTGTCGTGCTTAGTGAGGGATACTGTCATAGGTGTCACAAGACGTCGAGAAGCGAGGTAATATGAAATTTTTTTACAACAATTACATATTGTTGAATAAGAACGAAGATTAAATTAGTGTTCCACCGCGTACATAAAGTCGCTTAAAGCAATATGTAAATCTATTACACACGGTAAGTTAGCTTTTAAGAAGCTATCATCTGTCATAATGTGCCCGCTACATTTACGTACAACTTAATCATCTAACAACTTTTTGATATATTTCATCTGTTATGTTCCTGTTGGTACACCGAAAGTTAATTTATCGGAGCGGACCTTGTTCGATCAACATCCAATTAATATTCATCACTTCCTAATGTTGAATCAGACGTATAGAAATTTCAGTTATTTGCAATATCAATTATTTTAGCGAATACTGAAAAAGATACATGCAAAAAGCTAAGTAACGATGATACTAAAACCTTTACAGTATTCTTCATAATCTATATGCAAAATGTGCTTGCAGACTTAAAATTATTTTGGTGATATTGATTATAGACTAAAAGATCATAAAGTTTGCATGACAGGACGAATTATACAATGGATAACTGACAATTTGCATGATTTTAAGCTAACGTCACTGAACAAGCTAAATAAAGGTAGTAAGTTATGGTTGCTGTGAGCATCATTTTCGTCTTACTCCAAAATCGTTCATTTTATTCGACAATTGACTTTGAAATTGTAAAAACTTTGTAAATTGTATAATGCTGCACAGTAGCAGTGTATTTATTACTGATGCCAGTCCAAGATGAAGCAGCAGAAAATTTAGTTGTTTTGTCGAATGGATACGAATCCGCTTCTTCAATTATAAGTCCCGACTTGTTCGAGAAATCTTGGTAGAATATAGTTCTATGATTTTTAAATATTTTACTCTTTATAGATCCGGATGTCAATTTTTTAAAAAAATATATCAAAGGTTTTTTTTATTTAATAGGGTGTGTAATGTCGATAATTTATAGATATATAAATATACTAGGTTTCATGAACGGCATAAGGTGGACATATATTAATGAAATAGTGACTAGAACTCACAGAAATATGATTACTATATGTACAAAGTTATTTAATTACATGATATAAGTTTTCCAATATTATATCTTGACCTGAAGCCTATAAGCACATCATTATTGCTCCGAGCTAACATACATCAATATATCGTACAAGAAAATGCAAATGATATATAAATTGCCATTTGAGTAAGTCGTGGAAGCATTCTACAATTTAGTTGTGAAGATAGTGTCTCTACAGTAATATCCATACACTATCGTGAAAACGGTCACCTCTATTCTTTTTATGCTGCCTGTTCAAACGATGCACCTTTAATGTTTAGAAGTCGATTGTATTACGACATAAATATAATCTCTGTCCAGATTTCGTTGGATCTATGCACTTTTTATTTAACTATTTTAAGTTTGAAAAAACTTTATTAGAAATTGCTCTGATCCTTTCCTATTACATGACGAAAGATTTATATGGCTCAATCGTGTGACGCATCATTTTTTTGTACGGCAAAATGTTTGCGACATAATCGAGCTAATCGTTTCTATTGTAAAGAATACTGCTTGCGAACGTTTTTGGAAAACAATCAAAATTAATACCAGACCACGTCAAAACTCAATGATTTGAAAAACCTATAACCCCCTTCGCATCGATTTATTACTAAATCTGCATCGTTAAAGCTGTTTTTGTGATCAAACACATTAGGCAGATTGACTACGGGATTTATGCGGGGATATTCTAGCCTCATCCAATCATGAAAATTATAAAATAGTTAATTAGGAATATATCTTCTATACCCTCATCAAATTTATCAAATAGGCTGCAAACTCGAAAAAAGCCCATATCTATTTGCTACGTGTGATTTCTTGATATTGTTAAGTTCACAAGTACGACTACAATGATATTTAAATATACCATGTTTGTAATTCTCTCAAAATACCAATGAAAGATTATATAATTGTTTAAAATATATATCTCATAACCATAGAAGCATTATAGATAAAAATGAGTTTTGTCATAAAATCTTAAACATATCCTAAGATGTTTATAATCCCACATACGTATTTTATTAATCATCTATTGTTACTCCATATTTTCCTTCAATGCCAAAGATATTATTATACCTTTCATTGCAACTTATCAAACAATTTCTATAAAAAGTCAGTCTTCGCAACAAAAGCACGCTACGTATATCTTATATCATTGTCTTTAAACTAAACAAATAACACTGCTACATACCATTCCATGACGAAGTTAACGTTATATTTGTTGAAATAAGTACGCCTCGGCATGAGTTTTCACACAAGAGCGTGTAGCTCATGTGGTATGGTGTGGCAGCATCATGCGAGAGGTCACCGGTTCGATATCCAGTGGTCGCAACAAAAGTTGAAACCTTCGGGTACTGGTGTGCCAAGGTTCACCAGCACTGTCCTGCCAGACAGTGACGTCCCCCATGTTTAGAAGTTTGTTAGAAACGCTCTGTCTGCATTAGAAGCGTACAACTAGACGAACAGTAATGCGCGACCAGACGATTACTAACGTAGAGTCAGAGAAAATCCAGTAGGCTTAAAACAGCAACATGAGGTTGTGAACTAAGAACCTAAATACTTTCACTGTGCATTTTGCAAAACTTCGATCAATTCCTTTTGTATTAACATTTTTGCCATTTTTCTGCGCTGTAGCCTCGAAGAAATGTAATAAAATCAAGTTGGTCGCTCGAGTATAGTAAATTGAAGGTAACTCTACATTTAAACAATACAAGAATTTAGAAGGACATTCACCATTTTTATGTATTGACCCTAAATTAGTACCAATATAAGCCCTTAAACTAACCTAATTAATACTTTTTTCGTTCATAAAGAAGAATTATCTTTTAATTTATAAAACCATGTTTATTTACGTGCTTCGGTTCGAAAAGAGATAATATTGCACTAGAATATAAATCCTCAATATCAATCTTTAGCAAAGTTGAATTAAGAAATGGAACCTGTGAAAAGCTCAATTTTGGTCGATGCAATTTGATGCATTGCAAGGTCGAATTGTATCATGCCTAGTGAAATTTGGATGAATAATTAGGACGAAAAGCCAACTTAAAGATAATTTAATCGCACGTGTATACCCTACTTTTTACAAAGAATTTGCATGTAATACCTCTACAATGTCTATATTCATCCATTCCGTGCCGAGTAATGTAATATGTGTAGACTGTGCAGTTTTTTCAAGGTAGCTTAATAAATAGAGAATTTGCAGTTCTTATACCAGTAAAGTATTATGTAAAATATGTAGTACGTCACCGAAATGAGTTTGTACCGTGATTAGAGGCAAAAACCCTGCCACAAGCGTTTTACTCTTAAGGGCAACACCTTGTGCGAACCACGCACAAACTGCGGATTAAACAGACACCAAAGAGATGAGACCTGCTTACAACTTTTTATTGTGATATCTAAAGTTTCGCATGTTTGACCTATAACACTTAAGCTTGACTCGAATTAGCCGTTTAACTCATTTATCTCTGGCGCATTATATAAGCACTGTTAATAACTAATCTATATGTGCTTATCAAATAGTGGCATTGTTGCTCCCTCTAAAACTTAAGCGCTCAGTAGATCAATCTTTTACAGTGGTATTTAAAAATTATAATTCGTCTTGCATGTTTTTTAGGTATTGGATAATTTATAGGGTGATCAAATGAAGATGGTGTCAAAGATCTATACAAACATTTTCTTATTATCACAGTACATTTATTGAAAAATCTGAAATCGTATAATATCGAGATTAGGAAACATATCAAATATAAGGAATTTCGGCGTTTGAGGATGATTGTTTGTCATTTCAGGGCCCGGTACCACGATTTAGGAAAATAATTATGGAAGTTTTTATCAGCTTGATCTCACGCAATGATACCCCTCACATCCCCGCATATTTTTTCTTATCCTTAAATTCTTTTAAAATACAACAACTTTTGTTGCATCGGGAAAAGGGGTAGTGTAGCGGAGCTACACAGCTCCTTAAGTCAGAGGAAGACTTAACGCTCTTACGAGCAACTTTAGTTCTACGAAACCGACTCAGAGAGTCAACAAGCTCAGAGAGCTTACGGTCCCCGTTCCTAAGGGACCAAACGATTCAAAAGAATCACAGCACAGAGTGCTCAGGAGTAGCTACCTTCACAAGTATTGCTAGCTCCTATCGATCAAAGACACCTCGTAAGGCACGTGTCTCTTACTGATCAAAAGGGGAACTGCATTTTTATTTCTTTGATTAACCTAAAAGAACACCTTAAAACAACGTATTTAACCTGCCCTAAATAACCTCTTAAAAGATCTCGCAATCAATTGATGACAGACATCAGTCTTCAACAATTGATACACTCATTGTGTTCTAAAATCACTTTATAAGGTAACCCCCCTCTCTTGTGTGCACCACACCTATCGTCGACTACCAGCCGACGTGTAACCCCGTTACACCCTCCCCCACAAGACTGACGTTACCACCAAACGTCAATCGGCTTTTTTTCTCGAAGAGGTCGGTGTGTGTGTGTGTGCTTAACCTCGCGGTTGCTAAACACATACACACCATGGCTTTGCCACCCAAAAAGTCTCGGACTCTTTCCTCTTACCTCGACTTCGATGAGGATGTGGACTATGGTAGTGATACCAGTGTCCATGGAGATGACGGGATATCATCCCACTCCGCTGTACCTGAGACTCGTCCTCTTACAGCATCGAATCCGTTCGTTGAACGTGCTGATATCACCGCGCCAGTGGCGCAGCATCATACAACAGTTGCAGATGAGAACATCATCACGAACCCGCTCGACGAGCAACATCAGCTGATCCGTCAGCGTGAGGAGCGTGCTCTACGTCGCACTCATACCCAGGCGGTTATTCGAAACCGGAGTGGTTACGTGTTCTCAACACCAGACGGGGAGCAACGCCTCCGTCAAACGGAAGGCCGTAGGCTTTCAACATGGGCCATTGGCCCCGAGGCTACGTCGCCAGAAGATATCGCCTTTCGCAAGGCTCTAAATGAAAGGTATCTCATACCAGCCTTTACCACTCAAGGTCAGTACCTTGCATACCTTGAGAGTCTTTCTCGTGGTGTTTCGGTTCGACCGATAAAGGGCGTGCCCAATTTGTTGTTCGCTGGCGAACTGCCCGAGGAGGAGGACAATGAGTTCATCCGTTGGGTGTACCGCAAGCGGCATCTTAGCAGTGTGCCAACGCTGCGGGCCAGCCCCGATGTGGCTGACGTTCGTCTGGAACGGAAGCTGCGGTTCGAGTATGCCAAGCTCAAGGCCAGAGGCCAGTTGCGTACACGTACGCGTTATGCTCCGGCTACAATGGTAGCCACGGGTCACGACCCTAAGGTGCGGAGCAACACGCCGCCTCCCACCACTATTGGTGAGAAGCGTTCTCGTTTGCAAGGCGACCCTGGCCACGATGTTCAAAAACATCCACGGCGTAAGGGCAGTCCTGCCGAAGGGGTATCTCATACTCCCACGAGTTCTCCGACTCCGGGTACCCTCGCCACTTCACCAGATACTGGTATTGGCCACGACGACGACGTCGCTGAAGTATTTTCTCTACATGGAACTGGTGGTTCCCTTGCTCATCGAGCAGCGTCGGTGGCGGTCGGGGTACCGAAGGAGGAGCATGAGAAGGTGCTCCGTGAGCTGAGTGGTCTCCGAGAGACATTGGGTAGGACCCAGAATGAACTCGGCGCGATGCAAGCCCGTGTTCAGGCGTTGGAGTTGGCCTTAGCCCGTGTGGATGGTCAGCTTGACCTCCTGGTTCGGATGCAACAGTCGACGTCAAGGCCTTATTTCCAGGCGCAAGCGCCTCCGAGTCCACATGGGACGGGTCCCGATACGGCTTAAGCAAGCCAACGTAGAAAACTGGGTGCGTGCGCAGTTTGCGCGGAAGGTTGAGCGTGTACGCCAATCCCTTATTAGCGATGACCGTGAACGGCCCAATGAAGCGCGGACGCAACTTTGTCTTGAAGACAGCAGAGACTACATTTGTAGGTAGGTTTTTAGCATTGAGTAGAACTTGGTCTCCGACCTTATAACGTTCAATACATCCTCTGCCTTTAACATCAGCTTGCTCCTTCTGTTTATCTTGGCTATCAGCCAGAGCATCACGCTTGTGTCGTAACACATTCAATCGCGTTGCGAGAAACTCGCTTACCTGTTTATGAACAGTAGCAGGGCTGATACCAGCAAGCCTATCGGCCATCTCTCCCCCATTAAGCCCTGAACCACGAAGTGGTAGCGTTAACGGAACGCGAGGGTGTGTGAGACCTTTCACGTAGAACGGAGTAAAGCCTCTAGAGGCATGAACAGCGTTGTTCAACGCAAACTCAACAACAGGGAGCATCGAACTCCAACGTTTTGGTGTATTAGCGCAAACACTGCGCACGATGTCACAGATAACGCGGTTGACTCGCTCGATTTGACCATCTGTCTGCGGATGATCCGCCGTGGACATGTCCAAACGTGTGCCGAGCACCTTGAAGATGGACTTCCAAAACTTCCCAGTGAAGCGAGGGTCTCTATAAGAGACAATTGCCACAGGCAATCCGTGTTGTCGAAACACTCGATCGATAAACAGCGTAGCTGTACCTTCACCATCAATGGTATCTGGCACAGCCGCCAAGTGAGCCATCTTGCTCAAACGGTCAACAAAGACCACAATACCCGTATTGCCTTGCCCATCTTTCGGCAGACCGAACATGAAATTCATGCTAATGGACTCCCAGCACCCAGAGAGTATAGGGAGACTAGCGAGCGGCGCAGCCGCATGAGCTGAGGGTTTCACCCGTTAACACGTTTCGCACGTACGCACATATGTGCTTACCCATTTGTAAAGTTTGGGCCACCAATAATATTGGCTCACGGAGGTATATGTCTTCTCTCGACCGAGATGACCGTCCACCGCAGTATCATACGCCTCATAGAGGATGCAATACTTCAATTCCTCATCATGAGGGGCAACGATACGGGGAGTATCATCCACATCCGTGCTATAGCACAACAGGCCTTGATCGATGGAATATCGATGTAGCCTCGCACGCAAACGTGCCGACATTTTAATGTCTGAGTCGTTAAACTCCTCGCTCCCCAGAGCACGTAGCAAAGCTACACAATGTTCATCTTTGGCATATGCCGAACGAATGAGGTCTGTGACCGATGATGACAGAGTCGTAACATGAGCAAGCTCATAGTCAGGCCTGCGTGACAACGCATCAGCCAGAGCATTCTGCCAGCCCGGCTTATACTTCACCTTGAAGTTGTATTCCGCAAAGAATGAGAGCCAACGAGCCATTCGCTGAGAGAGATGTGGCGACTGGGTCGCAGTGCGTAATGACGCATGATCTGTAAAGATCACAAAAGGCTTAGAGCCAAGCAGATGAACTCTGAATTTAACTAAAGCATACTTCATTGCAAGTAGCTCTTTGTCATCAACTGGATAGTTCTTTTCAGCTGCTTTCAACTGCCTGGACTCAAACGCATTGACGCGTTCCCGTCCATCATTATCTGTTTGTAACAGAGCACTGCCGATGGCAAAATCAGATGCGTCACAGACGACACTGAAAGGCCGATCAGGATCGGGCAAAGCCAAGATTGGCGCATGACAAAGACTCTCCTTAACAGCCGTAAAGGTTCCTGCTCGGTG
Source organism: Hyaloperonospora brassicae (assembly GCA_947650285.1). Lineage (NCBI taxonomy): Eukaryota > Oomycota > Peronosporomycetes > Peronosporales > Peronosporaceae > Hyaloperonospora > Hyaloperonospora brassicae. The sequence goes on along the minus strand of CANTFL010000424.1, from coordinate 28,327 downwards.
TTCGTCCAACACCATTCCACATCCTTTTTAAGGAGATTGGATAATGGTCGAGCCATGTCCGCATAGTTTGCACTATACTTGTGTAAGCAATTGGCAATACCAAGCCACTTACGTAAGTCCTTCTGGTTCTGAGGAACCGGCCAATCTACTATGGCTTTTATCTTAGCGGGATCCGCTCTAAGACCATGCTTCCCGATAAAGCACCCTAAAAAGGGAATCTCTTGTGCACCAAAGATGCACTTAGAGGCGTTGGCATACAACTTGTTTGTGCACATGCACTCGAGCACTGCTCGTAAATGGTCGATGTGATTATCCACATCAGACCGGCCGTTCATAGCACGACTATGGACAAAGATGTCATCAAAGTGGGTCTGTGTATAACCTCTGTGAGGTCTAATCAATTGTGTCACAAGACGGTTGAATGTAGCCGGGGCATTTGATAGCCCTTGCGGCATAACTAGCCACTCCCAGAGCATACCGGTCGGGGTACTAACCGCTGTTAGCGGGATATCTTTCTCACGCATGAGTAATTGGTAATAACCATCGACTAAATCGAGTGCACTGTACATCGTAAATTCCACCATATTGTTCTGAAGAACATCCTTCCTCGAAATTGGTGTCTGAGCAGGGATGGTGGCAGCATTAAGCTTATTGTAAGCATGAACAATGCGCCACTTTCCATTGGGCTTTTTGACACAGAAGGTCGGTGTGGAATGGGGAGATTTGCTCTCACGAACCATCCCCGCCGCGTGCTTTGCACGAAAGAAGTCGTCTATGACGTCACACTGTTCCTTCGGTAAAGGCCACTGCCGTGTTACGCAGTACTTAGTTCCAGGAACCAAGTCGATTTCATGACGTACACCTCTATCGGGAGGTAAGACGGACGGTGGGTTGTGACACACCACGTCCTGAAACTCCTTTACCAAAGGATAGAACGGATCAAGAGGATCCTTAAGGATCGAAGATCCACTACGGGCATCCAATGCCGCCTTTGTGTCCTCAAGGACAGACTCGTCCAATAACGAGGATGAGTTCAACTCAATATCTGGTCGAATGACCACTCACTCGGATAATTCTCCTGCCTGTAGGGCTTGGCTAAATTCGCCGTCAGACATTTCGTCTAGTTCAAAGAGAGTGTCCAAAGGTGGAAGAGTCTCAAGACTAATATTGCCATCAATCTGGCCAGTCAACCCATTGACAACTGTATATAGTGTATTATCACTATTATCACTTCGTGACTTCTTAGACGTTGGGCGCTTCACAGTTGCCACCTTACGCTGAAATCGTTTTCTCACAGAAACCGTACGCCTCCTATAGGCCGGGACAGTTGGGTCCCCGTGGTTGCTATTTATCTTAGCACTCTCTAGACGAGAGCTCATGTCTTGAACGACATCTGGTGAAGTGTTACGTAACTCAAACACTTCACCCAGTGAATTTACACGTACCACTTCACGTACAGCATCCGTGCCTAGCCCTGAACACTCTGGCTTCTCGCCATCAATGTCATTACCGACATTCAGTGAGGTGCCATCACGGCCGTCCTCATTCTGTGTATTTTTACGTGCCACCGCACTGACATCATGAAAATTACTTCCTGTATGACCCGCCCGTAGGCCAACCATGCTTGACGCATGCAGTGACTCAGTATCACAACGAGTATCATTCAACGTAGTACAACTCTCTCCAAACATATTAGAAGAGCTCCTCTCAACATTCATTTCATAAACATTCGAGTTAATCAACTCCGACATACCAATGTCCAGCACATTGACATCTTCCGTCAATGGCTCGCGCCAATAGCGCTTTTGCTGCCTAGCAAAGGTGGGTTCATGACTCTCCAAAACTCCACTAGGAACATTGCGCGTTGCGCCTAAGGTCTTAGACCTCCAATCGATCCATGGTTCATGGCGTTCAAGCCATGCCATGCCTAGGATGAGATCGTATCTCGAATCCAAGTCCAGGACGATACTGCGTTCTGTGCTATCAAAGTCCAAAATCCTCTCGCCCAAGCTCAATGGAACTTTAGGTACAGTAACGCGACTACCCGTCGCTAACCGAACAGTGATGGAATCACTATCGTGCGCTTTGAGCGCCTCAGCATATTGCTTACTCCCCTCAAGGGAACGGCGTCTAGCTTAGTTGCATGACGCCCCAGAATCGATTAATATCGACCAGTGCTTCTCAAAGCTTTTAACTATCGCCTCAGCGACTAACAAGCCAGGCTTGTATCCACGCTCTGTGCTTGCTGGCACGAAGCTCTGTGGGGCTACGCCCTGTGTTGCTCTACCTCGTAGAGAAGTGACAGAACTCAGTTCTACCCCAGTAGGCCGCCCCGCGCCTACTGGGTGTCGACGTTTCCCCGTGCCATTCCAAGTTTCTGGTTGAGGCTGGCGTTTCGACCCGTAGGAGTCGTTCGTTGCTTACGCAAAGGACAAGCGGGACGTAGATGTTAAGTGCTTCCGCACATGTAACAGCATCTCACCTCCTGTCGTTGCTCAGCAACATGAAGCTTAGCTTCACCTTCATCTTCAGCGTTGCTGAGATCCATCGGTTCGGGCTTACAGTAAGCTGAGAGACTTGCTGAGGTTGCCCTCGCATAGCTTGGGTTGTACCCATTCCAACCAAGTCTGGCTGACTTAAATTTATGCTCAGCATTCTGAGCGATGCTCACAGCCTCCTCAAAAGTCGAGGGATGGACTCGAAAGACCTCGGTCCTGGCAATGCCAGTGCGAAGACCTTCCATGAAGACTGTCACGTAGACGGTCTCAGGGATAGGGTCGGACTGCATGGCAGCCATCAGAGTTCTCAACTCCTGGACATAGTCCGTAGACTCGTTCTTACCTTGACGGGTCGACAAGAAGCGTGAGCGCACGCGATATGCCTGGTTAGGCGGCGAGAAAACTCGAAAAAGGTTCAGCTTAAGCGAATCCCACGTGAGAAACGCCAAGTTGACCGACGTTCCACACGTTAAAGCCCACTCTCATGCTCTACCATCGTGCTTGGAGATAGCCAACGAGACCCGCTGGTTCTCAAGTGAGATGAGACCAGAGTCCATGGCCATCTTAATCTCACGGATCCAGAGGGTAAGGTTTTCCCCCTTCTTCCCGGAGTAATGTTTAACGTCCACCCGAAGGGGACGAGGCTTGGCCTCTTCTGGTGGCAGAGCCACATAGCGTGTCGGCATAGCCGACGCTACTTGGTTTTGAACCTGGCCCGACAGGGCCGTTTCATACTGCATGAAGGTCTCTACTCGTGCGTTGAGCACATCGGGACCTTGTGCAGCGAGAAACTCCACGTACTCAGGGCCTACGGCCGCGGCTAGTTTATCAAGCGCGACCTTTTGGGCCTCAGAGAGGGGTGTGGATTGCTCCATCCTCACAGAGGATCAGTCGTAACGACTCAAGCGTAGATTGACCACAAGTGCTACCAAGTTTAGCGGAGCTACACAGCTCCTTAAGTCAGAGGAAGACTTAACGCTCTTACGAGCAACTTTAGTTCTACGAAACCGACTCAGAGAGTCAACAAGCTCAGAGAGCTTACGGTCCCCGTTCCTGAGGGACCAAACGATTCAAATGAATCACAGCACAGAGTGCTCGAGGACAAGCTACCTTTACAGGCGTTGCTTCTGTCCTCCCGATCAAAGACGCCTGAAAGTCACGTGTCTTATGTTGATCAAAATGGGAACTGAATTTTATTTCTTCATTTAACCTAAAAGAACACCTTAGAACAACGTATTTAACCTGCCCTAAATAACCTCTTAAAAGATCTCGCAATCAATTGATGACAGACATCAGTCTTCAACAATTGATACACTCACTGTGTTCTAAAATTACTTTATAGGGTAACCCCCCTCTCTTGTGTGCACCACACCTATCGTCGACTACCAGCCGACGTGTAATTCCGTTAAAGGTAGCGTGACTTCTCATAGTGGCAAGTGGAGACGACTAACACAATTAGCGGTCTTGTGGCATGTCGAACTGTTTCAATGTCATCCGTCACATTTCGAAATGAAGCCGAATTTTATTACACTGGATTCTTAGAGGCACTGGATTTAATGCAAGGAAAATATCATATCTTATTACTATAAGTGGTAACATGAGCAATATTGAGGAGCGAGTTACTTTTTTATGATACATATAGCTTTTGACTATAGAAGTACCTGTGGTACGCCGATGAATCTTGAGGACGCTCTTTATACCACCGACTGTGGCGATCCCTCGACATTTCGTGTGGAAGAATATAAATGAAAATATCGTCTTTAATACAGATCTGGATATTGCGCGTGTCATTATATGGTCTAGTTACTCATCGCTATTCTTAGCCTTCCGTTACTTAAAAAGATGCTTTGTTGAGGCAAATCCAACCTATTCAATACCTCCATTTTGATGTATAACTTGGATACTCGCAGGTGAACCGGGGCATCTCCATAGTGCAAGCCAACCTTCTTTCATATTACTTATCCAATATTATTTCTGTAGACAATATCATCTAGAATATAAAGAATATAGAAAGTTCCAATATATTTTTTGTATAAATAGGGACACATTCGATTGTGTGGTGAAAATACAGGTGAAATTTGCGATACGAGAAGGGGTCATGCTCCAGTTACATACGAGCTGCATTCTATAACCAAATCCGGTCCCACAACGGGTAGGACCGCGTTCACCTGACTATTAGACAGAACCGGATATCAAATCAGACTGGATAATACCTGCGATATTAAGATACAGTATGACGGGCGAAACAGACCAGTTATGGAGATGGGCCTATTGTCGAAATTATGCTAGCGATCAGTCGATCAAGAAGATACTAGGATCAGCAACGAGATCGCGATCAAGGAGCGATCGATATCGTGATTAGCGATCAGATATGTTATCGCGATCAGGTTGGTGTGGACCACATCATGTGACCCGCGATCAGCAAGGCGATCGTTATCAGGGAGGTTATCGAGACCGTGATCAGGGATCACGTATGTTATCGCGATCAAGCTAGTGTGGGTTTAACCACACTATCGACGAAGAGAAAGGCGACAGCGATCGGGCAAGTATATCAGGTGTGTGCCACGCAAGAACAAGGTCGCTACCGGCTTGAGAGAGCGACATGTGGCAAGCGATGTCCAAGATATGGGGATAGGGATCGGAATTGTTGGTTTTAATTGGTTAACATTCAGCAGAGTTCAATTTGCTTCAAAGTACACGTGTCGACTTTTCCTCCGGGTGGATCCTTGGCCACTCGACGTCAAGGGAAAGTCACATACTTTAATCAAGTGATATCTCTGGATTGTTTGGCCAGGGATCAAGAACTCTCGAGCAACACTCCAAATGCGACTGGACGCAGGAAACCCTTTGTGGTTGAGGACCCAATATCGCGAGACGGCTCAAGTGGTCAGAAGGCTCGCGACTCAAGGTCTACATTTGGACAAGGCGATATGTTACAGATACAAGTGACTTACATCGAGAACCCTACAACTATTTAAGTGATCCTGTGATTCAGCGTGATCACACCAACCTCGATCGTGGTGTGGAGACTTCTACACCGTGATCGAACCTCTACCTCATCACAAACACGGTCAAGCTTTTTATTGACACGAGTCCACCTGGAAGAGTGCATCCCGCCCCACTGACGAATGCACAAGATGATGTAGACTATCAAGAACACGTAATCGGAGTACCTCCTCCGTTAGGCGGTCGTCCGATCCCCAGTTGAGAGTTGGTGTCGACTTCTCAAAAGAGCGATCACCACTCCACCTCAACCGATATAAGCTCTAAACATTTATATTAATTACCTTAAGCTTTAGTGGTACCATATAAAAATTTATAACCGGCTTTCAACGTTTTCAAATTCAAAAAGGATTTCTAACAAAACCTTAAGGCTCTGTAGGGGAAAATCTAATATCGCTTTTTTGAAAAGAGTGTCACGATCGGGACTCTACCACACGCGCTACGACTTTCCGCATCGTATAACATAATTATGAGATCGGGTAAGTGTGTTCATCAAATAATGCCTCATATATACTTGCGTAAGCGGTAGCGAGTTCAGCGTCTTTATCTGACGTGATGCTAGTATTATTTTAATGATAAATAAAAAAATTCGTTCTTTTCAAATGTATTACAGACGAAGAGCAAATGAGGATTAAAATCTCTTGAGAAAGACGATATCACAACAGTTGCCAAAAGCCTACCTATGATTTCTTAGACTATAACAAGCTCAAGTGGATACATTCGTAGCTTGCTACACGCAAAAATACAAGCACACTTGGAAACAACTACAATTCGCTACCAGCACATCTAAATACCGAGACTTTTTTCTTATCATATAGCACGAAGATACATAGTCGTCGATAGAGGTCGCTAGATCTTTTTTCATCCTAGGAGAGTTTGAGCAATTGCTTGTCATGATAATTTTTGCACATTCGCGAGTCAATGTAGTATCCACATAGTACCCTATTTGAATTATTATAAACAGGGTTTTTGAAATATAAGGTATCTGTGTAATAATTTATGTCATGCTTGTACTGACTACACAAACAGGCACATGCGCTGACGACAGTGTAGATCGAACAGTTTATCATCACACACCGACACCATCGTGAAGTTTAGCAAACTCAAATAGACTAAACAAGCTTAGTTTCGGGGTATATTAAAGTTTGAAGATACTCCATCAAACCTCAATGTTGCTGCGTCTTAATAAGTATTTTTTTATTAAGGTTCGAATGTGTATCGTAACCTCTTGCTCGCTATTCATTGCGGTAAAGACTAGAAATGTTGATGACCAACGTCATATCCTACTCGCAGCTGATGGACAGTGTACTATCATCGAAACTTATCAAATCATCAGTGGAAATGTATATTTAATGTCCCTTCCCCTTAGGGTAATTGTGGTGCGTGAACACTGGAAAGATATTATATACATTGACAATTAAGTTTATGTCCATATTACGAAAAGATCAATTCTTTTACATATATGGTTGCGATACGGAAGTAAAAAGCGTAAAACGTGACCTTTTCGGCTGATCATTCTTCTGTGGCGTTGCAAAGAACAATACCAATACCGTGCCGTTTCGATGTTCACACCATATTTGTATTCTATCAACAAAATAGTTCAGCTTGTTCGACTGATTAACTGTTGTCACATGAGAGGCACCAGATACTGCCCGATCGTAAAAGAAATAGGTGGAAGCTGACACTGTTAGCATTTCACCGTACAATACGACCTTAACATAAAACATATAAGTATGTTTATAGTGAGCCGACTTGAACAGTGATCGATGTGTCATGGTCATCTGTGTCCACGTTCCAGTATACACCAGTCTGCCAGTGGATCCAGTTTGTGACCCGATACAGATAGTGTTTTTAGTACAAGAAAGTTTTCTAGATATCGGTATCTTTGCAACAGCTAACGCCCCATCTGCGAAACTGAGTCGTTCATTCTTGCTCCCAGCTGCCATTTCGCCGTTTGTTGCAGTGACAGGTGATGACATATGACTTTCCAGAACGTCTGTGGCTGTGTAACGAGGTGATACTTTTACATAAAAATTGATACGATTGTATCAAATTTTGAGTTTTTATCCACTCTATTCGGTATTATTCAATCAATATCACTGGAGAAGAGATTATGTTGGCTAAATATTTCCCAAGAGGGTAATGTTTTTGGGTGCTCCACTTCTTGGTTGATGCGTCGTGTTCATCAACCTAATTAACAACCAATCGCTGCTCGACGCGCGCAATGAATGGTATGAAAGAAATCCACATAGGGATTGTAGCTTAATATAGTTAGATCACGACATCCGATGACTTTCAAATAAACTAAATATACATAAATACTGTTCTCCTTATTCCCTTCTACAAAGCTTTCAAGCTCTTTTTACTTCCTCGCACTTTCTCACGCCACATGTACGTGACGTCGGAAGCGCGCAGCCTTGTGTTCAGCCAACGCACGGTCTTACCAGTCATCTGGTAAGATAATGCCCCGTTACAACTATTAGCACTCATTAGTCCTTCCAGCGACCACAACTAACTCATTCGATATGGACATGTTGGATAAGTCGAAGGCTTTCACGCCACGCGTGAAGGCTTTAATTGGTTGAGTAACATCAAATGGAGTGTGGTAGAGCGCATGAGTTTCACCGTAGGCTGAATCGCCATTAGCGCCATGTTGTAGTCTTTTAACAGAGACCAACAACATGCCGCTATTTCTAGAATTATTAAAAATAAAATTGTCACCGAGAGAAAGAAATTACTCTTACATCATCAGCAAGGCTCTTAAACTGTTGAGTAGTAAAATAACTCGGTGATCAGCAGACAGAGCTGTTTATTCAGTAGGAATTCCATGCTACTGTGGTCGGGACGACGCAAACGCGTCATCCCGCTTTCTTTATGGCTGATATCCCCTAGTACATAGGAGTCGAGGTGAACTCCATGCTATTATAGTTCGTCGAACTCGGTCGCGTCATTAAGGCACGTCGCATCGACGATGGACAAATGAAACTCAATTTTTTTCAAAATACTCGGCAGGACGTGCCAATGCTTGGGTTATAGGGCTTAAGAAAAGCGGTTCATATGGTTTGGAGTTGCTAAAGTTCTGTAAGGCCCGGCTCAAACAACCTTTTTCACGGGCTGATGTCAGGGCTCGAACAATGCTCCTTAGAACAATAGCAGGATAAGCGTGATGTGCACTCTTACGCTTAACATATACGCATCTTCGGGAGTAGAATAACTATAAATCCAGTTCATGAAAACCCTTTGAATACTGTGTTCTCGCAAGTGCTCGCATATGGTCTCGTCAGGAATCACCTGTTCCGCTTAGAGCTGGATACGCTTCAAAAGGAATCGCATCTGCGGAAGAGGAAGACTTCGGCAAGAGACAGGCTAATGCTAGCTAGAGCTCTTATCGTCCACCGAGCCGACAAGATACTAAAGGTCCAGAACCCATGGAGATCTGTTATGTTGAGAGCGAGAGGCCCCGATCTTCAAACATTAAGCGATTGCTAAAGCGATAACTCGCTGTCAGAAGCTAGGACACTACACTTACTAGTGTAGTGCCCCACGCCCAGTATCAAACAGTTCTGATCATAACGATCGACGAATCACCACGAAGGGCACTGGGGGGAAGTCCAACGCTGTTGCAAAACCGAAACAGCGAAGCGGACCATCTATAAATGGTTGGGGTCAGTAGAAGCGGAGCGCCCTTCTGATCCAGCAACCTCAAGAGAATTTGCAAATCTCTTGACGAAAGTTGCTCCAGATACACAATCGTTGTGTGTCTCTGCACCTGGTGACGAGGTGTCTCTCATCACCTTGAAGTTGAAAGTGACAAACAAAATATCACTTTAAGCTCTAGTTGACTGTGGGGTGTCGAATAAACTTGTTCGTCGCCAGTCACTAGAGGGTCGTAGGCCAAAGTTCTTTGAGCGCGACATCCCTTCAACGAGGTTGCCGGTGCCCTTAGCCACGGGCGCATCAATAATTATTGCAAAACGTCAAGTAGGAATCCACTTTACATTAAAGGGTGAACAGTACGATGATGACTTCATCTTACTGGATCTAGATGACAAATTTAGTGTCATTTTAAGATTACCTTGGCTTAGAAGGTACGAGCCAAGAATGAGCTGTCAGCATCGATCCGTGAAGATGCTTGCCGCTAGTTCATCAGATGGTAATCTGATGAACGTCATCGATCGTCCACAAGCGTGTGGATGTACTGCGAGTGAGTGTGACGGTCTTACTTGCGGAACAGTCGTTAGCTCGATTACACAAGACCTCAGTGTAGTTGATCTCTAAAGTGTCAAGAAATTCCCCACCGTTTTTACAGATTTGCAGGCAGCGCCGAAGGTTCACCACTCAAATAAGTCGAATGGACCGTAACATAAATGTATGGCTAGCGGGCAACGTCCTAGAATAAGAAACCTGTTGCCGTTAAGGGGCAACACGGTCAGCCTAGGTCGACTGGGAGAGCCGACAGGGGGGAGGATCGAGACCTTATTGTGGTTGAACAGCCACAGTCAGAAGATGTCGAGGAAATTAGACCCCGCGTACTTGAGAGATTTCAGAAGAGTCTCACTATTAGGGATTAGGCACTCAACAACCTGTGAAACGAAGTTCCTAGGCAAAAACCAAGGTGTTGAACGTCTTGGTTAACGATAAATCAAGCTTAGGCGCTTACACGCTTGATCTAGTTGTGCCTCCGAAACTAACTTCGGAGATTACTCAATTGCCGACGCTAGATCCGAAACGGTTCTTGCGTGATCTGCGTAGTGACGAAGTCAAGCAGATCTGCATACTCGTCACAGAGGATGAGTATGTGGCCGATATTCGGTCGGCCACAGTATTTGCTGAGAACGAACGGGTTCTCAGCATCTCATCGATGGACGAAAGTGTCCTCGATGAGAAGACTCGGATTGAGCGATACGCGTCCCAATCCTGGGAGTCACTTCAGGCAAATCCTTTGTATAAGGATTTGATCGAATTCAGGGATGTGTTCCCTGAATCCGTACCTTGCGAGTTGCCTAAGGACAAAGGCACTCGACACGAGATCGAGCTCAAACCGGGCTCGAAATACTGTGTCATGAAGCAGTGGCCACTGCCTCGTGAACAAGTACTAGCGATCGACAAGTTCTTTGCCGATCGCTTAGCAGCGGGCAATGTGAGGGAATCAACATCCCCTCACAGCTCTCCGACCTTCTGTGTGCGAAAGGCCACAGGAGGGTGGCGGATAGTGCACGCATTCAACAAGTTGAATGCTGCAACGGTACCGGCTCAGACGCCGATACCGAGGAAGGACGTAATCGTATATGTTATGTCAAACAGTACCATCCCCTCGTCCATGGATCTAATAAATGGATTCTATCAGAGCCTTATGCGTAAGCGATACATCCCTACTCAGCAATGAGCACCCCCACCGGAATGATGTGGGAGTAGATAGTGATGCCACAAGGACTGAGCAATGCCCCGGCAACATTCAACAGATGTGTAACAAATCTGTTGAGACCGGTGCGGGACTTCGCACCGAGTTACTTCGACGATGTGTTCGTCCATAGCCGGTCTATGGACGGAAAGACGGACGTTAAGGTTCGCAGAACACACGTTCGTCAAGTCCTTTAACTTATGCGCAAGCATAAGTTGTACGCAAACATCAAGAAGTGTATCTTCGCGGCTAGCAAAATACCACTTCTTGGGCGCATCGTGGGTAAACACGGTGTACGCCCTGATCCCAAAAAGATCAAGGCGATCACTGACTGGCCTGTTCCAATAGATGTCAAGGGAGTTCGTAAGTTCCTTGGGCTAGTGGCGTACTTGCACAAGTACTCGCCAAACTACGCCAAGATGACTGTGTATCTTTCTCGTTCGCTCAATAAAAATGTGAAGTGGTCATGGAACGCTAACTGTCAGCGTTTCTTTGAGGGTATCAAGCAAAGCTTGATGCAATTGCCCATACTGGCGATTTCAGATCAGGAAAGACCATTCCATTTGGTCTATGACGCCAGCAATTTTGCGATCGGCTGTGCGTTGATGCAATTTGACACAGATGGTGCCGATCGCGTCATCTGCCTTCAATTGTGTTAAAATCAACCAGCTGAACGTAATTACCTAGTGCATGACAAGGAACGTCTTGCCATGAAGTATGCACTGGCTAAGTTCCGCGTCTATCTTTTGGAAGATTGGCCGTTCTTCGTAATTACGGACCATTCGTCACGACGCACGGCCGTACCCAGTTCACATCTCTCGCATAAAATGGCGGGTGAGCTGTATTTATTCGCGAAGAAGACCTTTTTTGTAGAGAACAAACCACGAAGCCTTAACGTCGTTGCTAATGCGCTATCAAGCCTACCCAAATCGAGCCGACTACACGCGTCAACAGTGAGGCCTTGCCCACTGTTGCGGCTCTGTCAGTCAGTTTGCCGTCGTCGCCTTTATTTGACGACGTGCGGAAGGTATACGCAGGGGATGCGTATACTATCCGTTTGATGAGTCACCTTGCAAACCCATCCCAACTATCTTTGGCGGATCTGTCGTCTCTATATCGTTCCTATTTGGATCGGTATACGACTTGCAACAAAATGCTGTACAACACTGCAGTTGTCAATCATAAACATCGTGTCGTCGTTCCCGATCATGATAATTTGCGCTTGCGCATCAACTAAAACGTCACGACGCACCATCAGGCAGGCATCGTGGTAGGGATAAGACTAACCTTACAGTAAGTCATGACTTTTTTGGCCCCGCCAGTATCAGTTTGTACGCAATTACATTCGTTTTTGCGGGTTCTGTATACCGGTAAAACCAAGCCCCTTATTTGTGCACCGTTAAAACCTCTGCAAAACCTGGCAGAGTGTTGGGAGTCCATTTCCATGAATTTTGTCTTCGGATTTCCTGTAGATAACCACATAATAATAGAATTTTGTATTCGTAAACCGATTCAGCAAGAAGCTGGATCTTGCTGCAATTCCCGAGTCGATCACAGCTCAGGGCTATGCTCGTGTCGTTATCAACACGTTATTCGACTCCACCGGTTCCCCCGTGAACTCGTATCCGACCGTAAACCTCGGTTCACGGCGGAGTTTTGGCAATCTGGGATCCGATCGCTCGGAACAAGTTAATAAATGTCAACATCTGACCATCCCGAACCCGATTTTAAGACATAATATGCAATCCTTTTCCCAAAAGAGGCCCTTCGAGGATCTGTTTTTTCGTTCTCGAGCTAAAGTGAATTCCTACCCATGATGGAATTTGTCATCAATGATTCTATGCATGCTTTAACAGAGCACACACCGGTTTTGTAAATGGCTTACGCCATCAACGTCTGCCCTCCCTTTTAGAGTGTGACTCTTGCTTAATGGGGGGAGGGACTTGGTCGAGCACAAACCGTTCTGGATCTTGCTCATCACGTGTCGACCTTAATCTTGTCACGTATGGTGTCGATGTCGATCTGATCGACATCGACATCGAAGAAGAAGATTATCTCAGAAATAGCGATGACGTTATTATTGAGTCAGATAATGATAACGATGATGGTATTTTCAGCATCGGCAACGATTACTTCAGCGAGGATGATGACACTCTCGCTGATTGGCAGAAAGATTAAAGGACTCTTTCTGCAGCTTGCACAAGGCAAACTGGACTAAATAATGTCCTGTCAGCAGTGGTCCGTTCCGTGCAGGACTCAATCTCTCGTGCCGTGGACCGACAGAAACGGAACGCTGACAAGAATGGAAGAAAAGGGTTCTTTTATCTATGGAAGGATAATTAGTCCTATTTTCTACGGTAAAAATACCTAGACATGTAGTAGATAAGTTGGGCAGTAGCAAATTACTGCCTAAGTACATCGGCTCCTTTCGTGTGCTGCACTGACAAGGCAACGCATACACGATCGAGCTGCCACAAAGGATGCGCACGCATCCTACGTTTTACGAGGGCCTTCTCCGCCCGTAATGTCATTACTAGCCCTCTTCTTACGATGAAGATAACCCTCACGTTAAAACACCTCGATTAGGTTCTTGCGCTCGCGCTTTAGACGATCAGTCTCGACGCGTAACAAAGATTCCCTCCACGCAGTTCAGAGATCTCTCTATGAACTTTCCTCAGCAATTTGACGAGGGAGCGGACATCACGCTCAGCTTGAAGGTGTCCGAGGGCGTAATCAGCACGCTCCTTCGCACGATCTGCCTCACTATTCTTGCATTTTTCCGCACAAAATCGGTCGTAGCGTAGTGCCTGTCCCGCTCGTGCTCCAAATTCACGCGCAATTGATCGATTGCGCAAACAAACACGTGTAAGTCGAGATGGTGTATTAAACGACTTGGAGGAGTTTTTTCTCCTTCTCCACGTATTTTTGTGTGCTCGCACGGTGATCAACGCTTCCTTGTGCAGCGTATAGCAAAACACCGTGACAATTTAAGATCAAGAACGAGTTATCTCGTCCAGTGGCGGGGGAAGTCACCTTGTAGAACATCTGGGAGCTCTGCTCTCAGCGGACGCAGAATTTTCCTGGTGTAGTCGAGCAGTTCGACGGGACGCAACCTTTAAAGTTGGAGAGCCATCGTCGAACGATCGCCCGGCGCGTTAGTGAACGGATTGCAAAGTTTAAATTCCTTGGTCCATCTCGTACGAGATGCGCGTCTCCAGATGGGATGATTATAAAGAGAAGTCCTCCTTATGGGCACGCACAGAGTTTTCAATACAACTCTGGAATTATCTCTTTAGGAGAGGCAAGGTAAACCTGCCTCACGAAACAGTCGGCGCAATTTATACCAAGCACCTGTTGGCGAATTATGTTTAAACCTTTTACGAGAAAAATTGACTTTGTTCAGCCAATCATCACGACCAACATTTTCGATGTTGTCGATAAATGAGGTCCGCGCCTGCACCAACTAAAATTCGTCTCGGTTGCGGTTGTCGTGGTATTATCGGTGTCTGAAAAAGACATCGATGCAATAATTATACTCAGTGCGATAGTTTTTACACTTACATCAAGAACATGTAGTCTTAACGAATTATAAAGTGAAATCGGATAAATCCTAGTGGTATAATCAAATTACTGCCTCAATTTGCTTAAGGAAGGCATCCATGGCTTGTTCTTAGGAGAAATTTGTACCGCGTTACTATCCTGATCATGTAGTGAAGTGCCGCTATAAAAACGGGCACTTCGATTGCCGCAATTACTGGGACTACTACGGCTACATTGACTCCTCGAAGTGTCATTGACATCTACATCGAGACTAGCGTCCGTATGTTCTGCACTCGCATCGCCCGAATGCGAGCGCGATCGTTTCGATTCCTGCGCCGAGTGATCATACTCGTTAGATGGTCCGAACATTTAATGGCGCAAAGTCTTATTGAGACTACCACAAGGTGCAGTAGTAGTCGTTTCCGCACTCACAGCCTTACGACCGGAATTTGCGGGCACTTTGAGTCGGACAGGGAGTCCGACTCGCCCGAATATAAAATTTCCATTTCGGGGTCGACGTTCATGGTACAATTACCCACAGCCAAAGATGCGGAATAAAAAGCTGCACGTGGATTACCGCGGGCACCTGCAACATTGTGTGTTGTAGGCTACTTATCAGCAGCAGCAGGCGATGAAACACATGCTGCCGAGTCTTGGCTAGCTTGCTCTTCGGCTGCGCGCACCCGTGCAGCCGCTTCAGTGGAGGCCTTGTTTGTGCAGCGCATAAAAGAACTCGTCATGCGCCGAAAGCTGGAATTAGTTGGTCAAAGCTTATAAGTGCTCCCTTTCTACAGAGAGACAGGACTTTGATCACTCTTTTACCTATTCTCTAAATTACTCAATTTAGTGAATAATGGTTAAGGGGGTTATATGACGGGGTGAGCCTTTTACATGAAATTTGATATCAATGTATCAAATTTTGATTTTTTATCTACTCTATTCGGTATTATTCAATCAATACCACTCGAGAAGAGATTATGTTGGCTGAATATTTCCCCCGAGGGTAATGTACTCGGGCGCTCCACTTCTTGGTTGATGCATCGTGTTAAATAACCAAATAAACCACCGATCACTTCTCGACGCGCGCAATGGGTGGTGAGCAAGAAATCCACATAGGGATTGTAGCTTAATATAGTTAATCCCGACAAACGATATTTCAAACAAATTATCTATATGAAATGAGATATTTTAAATGCACACCTTATAGTTATTGAGCGTAAGCCTTGAATAATGTACGCCGCTTTTGGCAAACATAACCGACCATTGGATCATTGAAGACAGATAGTCAATACTTTAAGAAACGATGTGCCCAGTGAACTCCTAATTATGCCTAACGTAACCTACCGCCTCCTGAGATTACTTTAAAGAATTATAAAAGAAGAGCAAATTACGAACTGATCTTACGTAAAATTAAGTACATGCTGAATCTACCCGAAGAAACCCTACGTTACCTACGAGAATCTTCGTATCTCTGTGAACGCTTTTACGCGCAGTTTAGGGTACCAAGTTAAAGTCTCAAGATCTAGTAGTGGCTGCGAGTATTAATTGAGGTGGGATCGTGGCGGTATATCAAGATGGGTGTCAGAACTTCAACGAAAGTGTAAAGGTGACACAACGATATGCAACTGTAAGTTCTAGCTCTATGCCCGGGTCAAAAAAGATGGCATTTATTACATAAAAGTCTGGAATAAAGTATGGAACATCCGCCCACACTTGATATAGCTGGTCATACAGCTGCACGACTCCTTAACAAGATATCAAAGCTCATGGTGGAGCTTAATACCAACCTGGGTGTGTCCCTAACAGAGGCATTAATTACTTTAAGTCTAGAGTACCCAGGTACACTAGCGCACGAATAGACTATATACGACGAGCAATTTCGCATCCGGAAAGAGAGCTTGAGAGGACAGAAACCGAAGGAGTCACTTATGGATGATTTTTGTTAAAAGCAATACAGTTATAGTACGAGTGTGATGGTGAAGAGCAAATGACCTACCTGTTGTGCGCATTCAACTGCGATCGATCTTCGGCACCAATATCCGCATGCGATGATGATGGATAGTACGTACAGACCAACCGATTTTGCTTTCCTTTCTACACGTAGTTGGCCTTAGTAGCGTGTACACTATATTCTTCGCCTGCTTTTTTTGTGTACGGAACGAATACACTAAATAATACAAATGGGCGCAAGATCGTTTTGCGAAGTTGTATCAGCCCACGAACCGACGTGCCGTGCATCGTGCCACCCACCCGATTATGGTTGCAACTGATTGTGTTGATGGATTTCTTACTGCGATTGATAGTGTATTTCCTCAATCAAAGAATTTGTAATGTCGTTGGCATGTTGCAAATAATTTGCTCAGAAATTGTCGCCAACATTTTAATGTGGATGATTGGAACGAGTATATAAAGCAGTAAATGGAGGTAGGTTCATGTAGCTTTGTCTACAAATTTGCTTGATTTTTAATGATATTGTCCACCTGCAGATGATGCAGTCAGACTCAAAAGAGAAATGGACTCAGGCATGGCATATTTTTTCAAAATTTATATTCTGAGAAGAAGAAGGTATCTTGACTACATCACACGCCAGTGGATCCTTTTTATTACCCTCTTTGTATTTGCATAGACAAATATTGTTTTTCATTTTGATAATGTTGACACGTCAAGAGTGGAGGGAGCTCGTGCCGCATTAAAAATGTATGTTAAGCTGTCGACCATGGACCTGTGAGATGTGTGCAATAATATTGAGGTTGCTTTGCTCAATTCTGTGGCTGAATTAGGAGGATTCATTAACGGTTGTACTATTGAAGTGTGGAATGATCATAAAAAATATTTTTGTACCGATGTGGTTCAGTCTGTTTCAAGATATGCGCTAATGAAAGTTTACGATGAAATGCTACTATTAGATGAACTTAATATGTGTCGACTTAATTGTTCTAAAGCATTTAGCACCATATTAGGGTTACTGTGCGTGCCAACAATACTAGCACAAAAACTCTCGGAAGGAGTCCTCCATATTAATGATTTTCGTGCTCAATAGCTCCTTTGGCGTGTAGAAATATCAATCGATTCACCAGTTTTGCATCTGGAAGTGGAAATCGATATTGACAGCGTAAATATAGAAGATCTCGCTCAAACCATGCTATCAACGTATCGTTTTTTATTTCCATCAACAGCGGTCATCGAACACCAGCTTGAAGAGATCGGGTCGCAGATATACAATTTGGCGAATCCGTCAATGGCAAGTGCGAAAGTTCGCCCCAACGGGGTCCAGAACAAACGTCCACCACCGTGTATTTATGCCAAAGAAAGCAGCTCAACTCAATGAGACGCGTCAAGATTCGAATAAGTTGAAGCGGCAGCTTGTAGAAATTGCGGTGTATGTGGCCAAAGGGGTACCAGGCATAATCTAAGAACTTTTCCACAAAAACGGAAAGGCATCTGGAAGCACCGACAATGATATTGATAGCAATCCCTCAGCAGAGACGTTACCCTTTAAGTTCCTGTGAAATTAGAATGAGGAACACTCAATTCACAGCTATGTGTATATAACAACAGTATGGGTAAGAAAAGATTATATTGCTACTTTATCATTCACTTGCAATATTCTAATCGTATCGGGGATTCAACAACAGTATTGGTGGCTGATACAAATGTGTAGAATTTACCTATCCTACGTAAAATTGTTAGAATAAGGTTGGCTATTATGTCAAACCATACAATGTCATACTTCCTGGTAACATATACCTTCCTTGTAACGTTATATGACGCCAAACAATACTATTTGTATGCATGGCGTAACCGTATGTGATCTGTAGGAAATCCTATTGCTAGGAATTAATACATTTCTGGTATCAGTCCGCAAGCGATAATATGCAGGAGAGTAAACAGTAAGGATTCTGATTCATGATTGCCATCTATAGCATAAAACATTGACTCAATACCTTCACACTATATTGACGCGTCGCACAAAATCGTTGTCCTTCACGCACAAGTTGTGCGACTCTTTCTCACCACTCAGAAGCATCACTTCGTTCATCCACGATTACGGGCTGTATATACAGCCGTTTGGGCGCAGAGCGCAATCGTCCGCGGCGTCTTGTAAATTGTTTTGTTGCACTCTGCAAGCTGCAGGGCTACCAGTGCACTTGAGCAATGGCTTTGGTAGTTTATATGATGCTGTCGAAGCTGATACAATATTTTATGTGCCGCTCGATCTCTAATTCAATCTGGCATTTAAAAAAACAGCATAAGACCCTTAGTAGCGAGTTGTCAGCGACCCTACGCTCATTTCACACGTTCCTGACGCGGACATCGTCCTGCATGTTCGACGGCATCACTGCCGCCTGATGAGCAACCTTCTGAATGCTTTATTTACACAAGTGGGTGTATTTAACTCCAATCATTAACTCATCAGCAAGTTGTCAGCATCCCCACACTCATCCTACACGTTCCCGATGCGTACATCGTCCTGTTTGTTTGACAACAAGACTGTCGCCTGATGAGCAACGTTGTGAATGCTTTTCCTACACAAGAGGGTACATTAAACAAAAACAAATTTTGGTTTTTATAAGGCGTACATTTATAATTTTGCGGGCTTGCATTTTACAATTACCTAACAAATACAGTTCTACTTTTTCCCTTAGACAGAGCTTTCAAGTTCTGTTTACTTCCTTGCGCTTCCTCACGCCACATGTACGTGACGTCGAAAGCACGCAGCCTTGTGTTCAGCCAACGCACGGTCTTACCAGTCATCTGGTAAGAGCGTGCCCCGTTACACGCTGCATCTAATTCGCTTGAGAACCATTTGTTCGGCTTCGTATCCCTCGCTCAAATTTAGGGCCGAGAAACCCGTCACCAAGATATTCAACAATATAGCAGCACGATATATTTCGAGAATTTACGACATGCAGGCGACTAGAAAGTGACTCGTAATCCGATCTGCACAATTTGTATTGGCATGAGAAATAAACACGTCCCGTACGACTTAATCCCTTCAATTGCCACGACCGGAAGAGTTTGCAGCATGTCCATCAAGCTCCATTTAGTTTTGCTGAATTATAATTCGTCGCGCTTCACACAGCAGGAAACGTTTGTGCCAATTTCTTAAGTCGGTCGCTTGCAGATGCAATGCGTTCATCACAGCTGGCAAATCATCTTGAATCCTAGTGTACCTGCAAGTGTGGTATACTATCAAGATGACACCATTGCAGCGTCTTTTAGTCAACTTTTGCAGCTGGTTGTATTATCTTCGTTCGATGGCTGCCGCAAACTGTCCTCTTGTCGAAGTTTCCGCTCTGTCTGGAGCAATAAATCTTGACGTCATCAATGTATGCATTGGTGCGCCGACTCTTGGCAATGTCGATCTTTAACTGGGCAACATCGCGTACCAGTTCGACCTGCTTCTGAGAAGAGATCACACTGACACACGGCAATGCAAGAATAAGATTGTAGAAAAGTAATTGACAATGAAATCAGCTATCAACACTAGTAAACCTCTGTGCGTATTTCCTAATGGTCGTAGGTCTCGATTGCGAATGTACCAATGACGCAACCTTCATTCCTCTGATCTGCTTTGACTGCATTTCTGGAAGGCGAAGTTGGCATCAATGCTACCGTAAACTTCGATTCCATAGCTCAAAAAATACACTCCAATCGGATGTCAGCGATCCGTCCTGGGTAAGTTCTAGCTTTGCTTGCTGCCAGATAAATGTCACAAGCTCTTTGACGACGACTGACGAAGTGACAGCGAGTTTTCAGACGTAAGATTTGGTACCACGTGGCACACCGAGTTTGCCATATGGAACGTCAGACACTTCGTACATCTATGCTGATCGCTATCCCGTCTTTGTCAAAGCTAAAATTTGTCGCGCATTGCTAGCGAATATGCGAAAGCTCATCCGTCTGTTTAGAACTAGCGTGAAATTGGCACAGCAGCAAATTCTCTGCTTTATGACCGAAGTCAATGAGAGACACTCCGCACGCTCAACGCCTAGAACTCTCTTTCGAGCTCGTTTGCCTGTTCCGTCGTTTGCTATGATTGCTCGAGTGAATCTGCTGTTCGACGGCGTCTCACACAGCTGTCATGCGATTTGACGCTCGCGTACCGTTCTTCGATCCCAGATATATAATCGTATGTAAAGACAGCGAACCTTTTAAATATTGACTCAGTCGATGCATGTGTTTGATTCAGCTCAGTACTCATGGTCTGTAGTACTTTCGAGACGAGCAAGTATCTGCTCTCGACATTTTGATAGTGTTGACGATTTCGTGCAAGGCGAAAGCATTTGTGACGGAACGAGGAGATCAATTGTAACTTCCGACCGAGACCAGAAGCAGAGCAGAGTCCACACTCGTTTCTACATGAACTATCTAAAACAGCAGACTTGTCGATCATGTCCCGACAAGTAGTTGTCTCTGCCACTCTCTTTTCCATGTGCATTTGAAGCACTAGGACCTTTGTCCGTGTGGGAGAGATGATGTGTTTGTGGCGCGGAGATTGTGCACGCTGCTCATATGTGGCAGCCGCACGCATGTCTGCATCTGAATGCACTCAAATCCGCTGTTAGTGAGCCTTCATTTTACGTTTACCCGTCAACAGAGACACTTATGGTTCGATTTCCACATGAAGAGTGTGCAAGTCCAAACGACATAAACTTGTACACTTCTTGGTCGCTCGATCAACATGATGTCCCTGAGAAGAAGCCGCGCTCGACATCCGTGAGACGCCTGGCTGCAATCATTTGCGGAATAATGGTGCTCGTTGCTGTCATTGTCGCGGTGGGCGTAACGTTGACTGCCGATTCAAGCAGTTCTGGCGATACGCCGAGCTCGAGTGGAAGTAGCGCAACTTCCGCTGCATCGTCTACTCGGCTATCGTCCTGCCCTCCTGTCGCCGCCAAAGACCGGACTGTAGCATTCTGGCAAAGCGAAGTTGCTGGATGTGACACCGTTCCGGATGGCGTCACTCACTTGATCTTTGGCTTTGCACTTGTCGCAGAAGGCGTTATCGTGCCCACGTTCCAGTCGTCCGATGACCACATTACACAATGCGTGAAAACCCTCCACGAGCGCTGCATTTCGACACTGGCGAGTGTTGGTGGGTCAACTAACAACGACAACATGTCGGTAATTGCGAACGCGACGCTGTTTGCTGAGTCAGCCGTCAATCTAGTGACGAAGTTCGGGTTTGCTGGCTTGGATTTCGACGACGAGACTGTTGGGGTGCAGTTTAGTGCCGATCGAACGATTGAGCTGCTGAAGGCTACACGGGAGGCGCTGGACGAAAGTGGTGGTACTTCGTCGGCTTTGCTGACCTACGATGCCTATTTCAGCGAAGGAGACCTCGCAGTATGTTCAGCAGTCGACGCAGCAGTATACTCGAGATGCTTTCCGACAAAGGTGCTCGACTACGTGGATTGGATCAACATTATGGCGTACAACGTCCATGAAGACGATGCCACTGCAGCAGCAATATACGCGGCGGCTGAGAATACTACTTTTGCAGCGTGGAAGACTCAGTTAGGTGGCGATTTTTCCCGCGCTACGGTTGGTCTATGTGTAAAGGGTGGATGTGCCTATGGTCCGGGGCCGAATGCAACAGTGATTAACGAATGGGAGAAGTTTGGCCGCCAGGATGGACACGGGGGTATGATGATATACTCTGCATCGGCAGAAGTAGGCGATAATTTTGCAGTTACCAGGAGCATCATTCGCTCGTCGTAAGCAACGGGCAGCACTTCGATCAGCTTTGCATTTGCTCCGGAAGCAAATCTCAGCTATAAACATGACGGAATGGTGACTCTTGCACGGCAAGCGGTATAGTTGGTAGGACACTTGCTGGCTCAACAGTCAATCCCATAACTCCAAATGTGTCGGCAGTTGTAGCGTAACATTTCTACATATACCACATAAACTGTGCATTAATCGACATCGAAACAGGGTTTCACGGGTGCCTTACGTGCGCTCTCTACACTTTCTTGCAGCCGCAGTCGCTAAGGATGGCGTCAAAACATCAGAGCGTCCGATTTTCGTATTGCAGTCGCCTGCGCATGTCGTTTGTACTCCAGCAGTTAAGACCGTTGTTGTACATCTCGTATGCTACCTCTTATATCTCATCAATCACCAGTTTATCCTGAACGGGCATAGTGCTTTCCAATACGTTTACGGCAAACTCTTTAATCTCTTTGTATAAGCGTAATACAGCGTGCATCCTTTTCTTCACGGCGAGCTGCTAAGTTTCGCCCTATGAATTGCGGTACAGAGGTAGAAGCCGACTTTCGTAACTCAAGTTCCTGCAGAATTTGTTGTCGTTGCATAGCACCGAAACTGAGTCCATCAGTGCAAAACAGTCTCGAACGCTGTAGTTTGTACGTAAGCAACGCGATTGACGAAGGTGCAACATCAAAGGCACAACTCATGATGTAACATATTGTGTGTAGCTTGCAGTCCGTGCACTGCCGAAAGTCGGATGAACGTGAAGGAGCAGCCTTTTTCACATCCATAAACTGATACCTAAGCAGGGCAAACAAAGCTTCGTGTCCGTGGCCGTGTCTATGATTGAACGCCACGTCAATTCGCACGAGCTCGTGTGCGTGCTTCTGGATCCGCGTGTCGCCGGCGCCGGTCTTTCAGTCGCTGGCAAGCGGCGCGTGAAATCCTTAGTTGTCCAACTAGCGGAACGCGTGTTTCCAAGCGCAGGATACGGCAGTGGTGCTGTTCGCTCTCAGCTGTTGAACGAATTGGGCGATTACGCAGAGAGAACGGGAGTCTTTTCCGACGTCGTCGCGTGGGAAATGACTGTCGGTCGGCCCTCGACGCTGTTCTGGAACGACTTTGTCGAGGATGCGCCGCACTTGACTCGCGTAGCCCGTGCCGTCATTTCGATCTCACCGTTCGCACAGACAGCCACCGAGTCGTTCACCGCTCCGCTTCCGCAAGAACAGTGTTCGTATGACCAGACGTTCGCAGTGCAGCAATTGAAAGCTCTGACTCGCACCCGTCGATTAACGCAAAGCACAAGTGGCTTCAAGCAGTACATCTCGCTGTTGTTCCCTCCATCTCCGTTGCCACAAGGCAGCGTGTCGGACAGTATGCTGTCGCGTGAAGTGGCCAACGCTCTTCGAGGGAACAACACGCTGCGATGGTCCGCACGTGACGAGACCAGAGCCGAAGCCATCGTCGTGCATCAACTGCGTCAAATACTGCAAGCAGGAGGCGACGACAACGACAATACTCAGAGCAGCAAACAAGTGCCGACCCCATTGCCAGCGGCCACGACATAACACGACCCGCTAGACGTCGGCGTCTCGTGGTTTGCGTTCCAGTCCGTCAACGACCTCAACGTCTTGGAAAACACTCTCAAGAAGTTTGTACAACGTCCCGCCGCCGCCGCTATCGTCAATTAGCACCTAACGTCCATACCGCCAGCAGCGCAATAGCCCCACGCGTCGAGCCACATCCAAGTCGAGCCACGTCCGTGTATTAGTTCTCACAGTCTCCAACGTCGCGTGTCCCAATGCAAGTGTCCCGGACTACGTGTCCCGACTCAAGTGTCCCAAGTCGCGTGTCCATCGATCTCTTCCATCCACGGACTACGCGAGCACAGGCTTTGGTCGGGAGGCGAACACGACGCGCGTGCGGGCAATGCCCACGACTTCGTACTGGACCTGTGCCGCTGCTGCTCCGACACTGCCGTCGGTCGTCCCGTCCATCGCGTGACTGGCGTCGCTCTTGTGCAGGATCGCAAACGGTTTTGGCAGAGTTTGCACTGTGCCAGTCAACACGTGCGTCCCAATGCGCAGCGTCAGTACGCCCGCGTGTCCGAAACGAAGTGTCCCAATGTCCACCCCCTGCAGGTCCAGCGCGCCCTTGCCGCCACTGGGGAGTAACTCGCCCTGGAACTCGAGCAAACTCCACTCGCACCCCGCAGCATCAACAAGCACAGGCACCAGCATTGCTTGGGTCCGCTCTGTTCGACAAACGCTGTCCGAGAGGAGCTGTCTCTGGCCCGCGAGCGATGAAGACAACAGGACAATGCGCTAGCGATTGTACTGCGAAATTTGATGTTCGGTAATTGTACAACTACTGATGGAAAGTTTGGTGATAATTCAAAAAAGAAGACTGGAGAATTCTTGATCTTCGTTTCGACCATAATTGCAACATTCACATCTCTCCAAAATGCCAATATCAAGGCCGAAAACTACTGAGTTACGACAGCATTATACACGGCAGCACCAGCAGAGACCGATCCAGCAACGTCTAAACAAGCAGCTTGCGGCAACGACAGACCTCGCAACATCATCGCTGGCACCTCAAGCCCAGCAACATCAGCTGAAACGATGACAGCGCCTCCAAATCGGCACCATACAAAGCAGCACCAGCAGCGACCGATCCAGCAGCTACCGATCAAGCAGCGACCGATCCATCAACGTCCAAACGAGCAGCTCGTTGGCAACGATAGACCTAGCAACATGATCGCTGGTTTGATCAAGCCCACAGTTCCAGCTGTACCACTAGCACCGATAGCACCAGCAACGATAGTCGATTGGTTTCCAGCAAAACCCAACATGCAATCCAACAACGAAAGCGAAAAAGTCTTATTTTACACAATACTACCGTTAAGCAGATCTTGTTTTTATCTCTAGGTTGCGTTCATCATACATGCAGTCGACGACGTCAAATTCCTGTTCAAGTTCTGGGTGATCGTCTCACGCGTTTTGAGATCAAAGTCACGAACGCCTTGGACCCATTTTCCGCTCTACGATTACGGATGACGAATCCAGTAGATATCGCTTCCCCTGCTAATAAACAAATAAATAAACAAATGTTATCATGACGATAAAATAACAAGCAACAAAACAAAGAGGTAGAAACATACTGCTCGCCCACCAAGAGATTCTAACAAATGACGGATATCTGCTTCGACGTAGGCGTTCCTCAGCGCGTTCCCATTGCCTACAAGTTGAAAAGGCATCAATTCCCTCGCGCCTTCTTTGATCGCGATCGTGACGGCGCTCTGCACTTGTGTTCTCTGGCCGGCCAAAATCCTGACATCGTGGACCAATTATTCCTTCTCTCTACGACTAGAGAGATGCCGTACTCCTTGCTAGCTCGAATCGGGTGGGCCATCATGCGCTCTTCCAAGTTATCAATCCTGTAATGCATCTAGATGTGCACGCCACCCAATCTGTCCAGTTTCTTGTCTACAGTGGTGATCAACTGGTTGTTACATTCGATGAGGCGGATGCGTTCGTCGTGATGTGTGTAGATCAGGAGATTGCGTTTAAAGTTATGCAGCTCATTTGCGAGCATGCGTTCAGCCGTGCATCCATCGCGCTATATTTTCGTCTCTTCGTGGGGCTCTGCGAGCTTAGCCGCGTTTCCATCGCACTCTCTTTTCATCTCCTTGTGGAGCTCTGCGAGGTCAGACGCGTGTTCACCGCGCTCTCTAGTCAGGTTCTCCTCAAGCGCTGCAATACGCGTACGTCTCATGGTCTCCTCCATAACAGTCAGTTTGTCTGCGTGCGAGCTGTGAAAAGGTGAAGTGGAGTTTTTAACTAAGTATGTTCCGGGATTATTTAAATATAAGCTACAGTTTGGTCTAACTCACCTGAACGATATTGCCTATTTTGTGTCCAAGACAAAAGTTAGTTTCAATTTTACCAATGCACAAACGGTATTTAGCAATTTTAGTATAGCATAAGAACATTTAGCTTATACAAATATATGGTCCCCAATCAGTCTGGAATGAGTAATCCAGACAACATCCCCAATTTTATCTGACGATAATGCTTTGAAATCACCTACACTTCTTAATTTGCATACCATTCCGTAATAATTTTAAGGAGAAGCCGGGCTAGTCGTTCCTAGGTTGTCTAGCATTATAACCGTATCACCAGCTCACGGGGTGACCTAGTCAGCATGGAACTCGGCTCAGCCACTGCTGAGGTCAGGAAGCGCTGCAGAACCTGGAGAAAGAGGAGTCACAAATCCCCCTTAATCACCATCAGTGTGGGCCAAACACTAATTCCTGGGCCACTTTATCTAAACAGAAGAGAACGGGACCCAGCCGGTCATGTCGGACACCGCGACAGACAAAGACAACAGGGCGCGGGATATCGGCGCGGAGTGCGCCGGTCGGCTAGGCGGGGGCGAATTTATTGGCGGAGCTAGTCCTACCCACAGTGGGTCCTCGTCGACTACCTCATTGAGTGATGCGTGTGACTTTTGTCATAGGGGCGTTTGCAGCGTTCAGCAAGCGCCGCTTCGTCGGCTAGCAATTCGGACATTTCGCGGTTTCAGGCAGACACTGCAGGTCCGGCGGGAGTGTTCGAAGCCACTTTGCACTCCCTCGCTTCGACTAATACGCACCCTGTTCTCGGGGACACGCATCGGAAGCGACATGAGTCTTAATCAGAATTCTGAGGACGTAAAGGCTCAGCCTCCCCCACCATTAGCGCGATAGCGATGTTTCGGGCTGTCACGGCATAATTACGAGCCTAGCCAGAAGCGGAGGAACGGGCTTCCTGGAAGACTACCGTAGGGGCGTTATTTGCTGGCGTCTTCGAATCAGTGAAGATCAATCTGGACCTTGTGCCGCCGGCCAAGAAATTCTATCTGAAGCTGAAGTGATGGAGTCATCGCTTCTCCTCAGCTGTTTTGAGCAAGTGAGTGTCGTGGATCGA
Organism: Hyaloperonospora brassicae; assembly: GCA_947650285.1. Lineage (NCBI taxonomy): Eukaryota > Oomycota > Peronosporomycetes > Peronosporales > Peronosporaceae > Hyaloperonospora > Hyaloperonospora brassicae. Next base: position 1,199 of record CANTFL010000424.1, on the reverse strand, counting down.
TGTTCCTTCGAGCAATGGTGCAGGAACGTGCGGAAAATGGGTCTCGATTTGTATAATACGACGTGGTCGCTGTCGACTATTGCGGCGAGTATGACGAGTGAGGTCAAATGGGCACGTCAACAGTTATGAACTAATGGGCGGCGACAGTAACCGGGCGGGCTGCACCAGCCATCTCGGCGGAGCCACTCCCGGTTCGAGAAAATTATCAGCAGTTTATGTTTAATTCGGAAAGTTCGAGGCGGCTGCTATAGCCCGGCTCCGCTCACTGTGTGAAGCGCAGGACGCGAGCTACACGTGATCTATGCTTCGGGATGGTACGGAGGAGGAATAGGAAATTATTCAGGGTTTGGCGGAGGGCCACGGCTCGAGCCGGTCATGCTCGCACTTCATTTTGAAGGTTTTAAACGCGAATGATCGATTTCGACTCCAGACAACCATTCAGCTGCAAGACTAAGGCGAGCTCTTCTTTTCATCGGCACGACAAGGGGTAATTCCATCTAGTCGACAGTATGCTTAGACAATAAAATAAGATATCCTGCTGGCAGCCGAACGCTTGAAGGTGAATCTTCAGGCATTGCTGTCCAAGCTTAGTCAGGCGAAGGCAATCGGGTACAACTCGGTTCAGAAGTCAATTAACATTCAATTTTTTAATGAGCTACGGCGACATTGCTTCAGAACACACTCGTAATTTTCAGGCGAAGGATCTACCGCCATCAAAATCGGCGTGCACCGACTTCTGGTTCAGTGTGGAGTCGCCAAGTGGGAGCCGATGGTACACGCCTCACGATGCAGACGGAGTATGTTATTCGACTCTACAATATAACGCGCTACCTGGACATTGGCCGCTTTACAGCATTCTTGACGGCTCACGTTTGTACAGACTTTTTAATGTGGAACCTTCGGATACATGTACAACCGGAATCGAGATCATCAGCTCACGTTAGTCCTAAATTTGATCTGGAACCTTTTAGTACATCTACAACTGGACTCGAGGACATCGACGATGTGGCGACTCACAATTAAATTAATAGGCTGCCCCAGTTTTCTTTGGAATGTGATTCGCCTCCTTAGGTTCTGTAGCGGAGCTACACAGCTTCTTAAGTCAGAGGAAGACTTTACGCTCAATGTGCAACTTTGGTTCAAAGAACCCGACTCAGAGAGTCAACAGCTCAGAGAGCTTAAAGGTTGGTTCAGAGAAC